>MDKI01051930.1:0-59840 GCA_005239505.1 Nicotiana paniculata
AACTCGGAGTTCACTGAAACAGGTACCCAGGCGTTTGAAGGGTAACGCCTGGATAACGCCTGGCTAACGCCAGGCACCCCCTGGCGTTTGGAGCCAAACGCCTGGCTGACGCCAGACTTGTCCCGGGTCGCTCCTTTTCGACTCTTGAGCATATTTTCCGACGTTTATGCTCTCATTTAGCTCGGCTTCCGTTTCCAACTCACCTATACATTAAATAAACCCCATTAGGCACATACGACGTGTATTTTTATCATTAAAGCACATAAAATGCAAGGTATATAATGCTTAAAATCATGAATTCTAGCCACGCATCATGTGTTTTTGAGGTCTGTAGTATATTTAGGCTTTAATTGGCGAAAGTTAGATTTTCGGTGATTTCTTCCGATAGGTGAAATTTTGATATCGCACTCAGAATGGAATTCTGGGAGTGGTTGTAGGTTTCCAGCGTCATTTGTGACCTGTGTGTCAAATTTGAGGTCATTCAGACTAGTTTTAACGTGTTTCAGCATTGTTTGCACATTTGGAAAAAATGCCAAGTCCTTAGGCTTGAATCCGTGTGTAATCCTTGTTTTTGGTGGTATGTGATGTGATTTAAAGGCTCGATTAAGTTTGAATAAGGTCATGGGACTGCTTGGTAATTTTGGTTGAGGTCCCGAGGGCCTTGGGTGTGCTTCGGATGCTCAACGGGAAGAAAATGAGACTTAGGCAAATATGATGTGGGCTATTCTGGTGTTTCTTCGCACCTGCGAAAGTTGGACCGCATATGCGGCCCTGCAGAAGAGGCTGAGCTAACTTCAAAAGCGGATTTGGATCTATTCATCTGGGACCGCTGATGCGGCCTCAGCCCATTAAGTGACTTTTCGCACCTGTGATGCCTTCTTCGCAGGTGCGGATCAATTGATTGCAAACGCGGATATCATTGGTCAGAAATAGACAATTCGAGGGTTTATTTCATAACTTCTAAAATCGATTTGGAGCACAGGAATATGCAATTTTTGGTGGATTTTGAAGAGGAGATCAGTAGGTAACGATTCCTAATCCTATTCGCGTGCATTTCATCAATCTATAGTAAGTTTTTCAATCTAATCAAGGAATTTGAGAGTAAAAGTTTGGAAATGGGAGAAAAAGTTCCCCAATTGAAAATACGAGATTTGAGTGAGATTTTGACGTTGGATTTTGATGATTTTTGTTTGAGTGTTGTTGTGAATGAGTGGGTGTTCATAATTTGTAAATTTTACCCAATTTCTAGACGTGGGCCCGGGGTACTTTTTGGGCAATTTTCCTAATTTCACGTCTTAGCTTTGAATTTATTAGTTGAATTGGTTGCTTATAGCTATATTTACATTATGTATTTTATTTGAATAGATTCGAACTATTCAGAGTTGGATACTCGTGTCAAGAACGTGGTTCAAAGTTGATTTGAGCGGTTGACGTAAGTGGCTTGCCTAACCTTGTGTTTGTGACTTCCCCTTAGGATATTTGATACTAATTGTTGTGTGGGCGCCGTGTACGTGAGGTGACGAGTACGTACACGGGTTGTTATTGCAAAACTGTGACTTTTCCCTTCCTAAAACATAAATTGTTTTTCCTTATCTGTGAGTAGTATAAACCGTGTAAATTCGATGTTATGCTTGCCATTTATCCTGCATAACATATTTAAATTGGGACTACGGACATATTCCTGGTGATTCCCCTGTACTGCATATTTATTTTGGGATTACAAATGTATTCCGGGAGATCCCCCTGTACTACATATGTATTTTGGGACTACAGACGTATTTTGGGAGATCCCTATGTACAACATATTTATTTTGGGACTAGACGTATTTCGGGAGATCCCCCTGTACTGCATAATCATTTGGGACTACAAGACGGTATCCCAGGAGATTCTACTTTGTGATACATTATGTTGAGCCAAGGACTCTCTTTACTGTAAAACCTTATATTATTTTCTTAAACTGCTTACTATAGACATTACCTATCTTTTGTACTATTTTTAAATTGATTTATACAGAAATCCAGTAGAGCCTTAACCTGACCTCATCACTACTTGACTGGGGCTAGGCTTGGCACTTACTGGGTACCAAATTTGGTGTACTCATGCCCTTTCTCGCACATGTCTTCATGTGCAGATCCAGATACGAGCTATCATCCTCGTGGTTAGCCGTTGTTGCTGATTCTAGGAGACTGCAAGGTAATTCTGACGCGTCCGCGGAATCCTTTGAGTCCCCTTCTATTCTATAATTTAGAGTTGTTCCTATGTATTTTCCGGACTTTTTTAGAGCTACAATAGTGTTAGAAGCTTGCTGCTTTTTGTGACATTCTGGGTCATTGGGAAAGTTTTTTTGTTGTATGAGCCGAGCGGCCAGTATGCTATATAATATCATTGCCCTTATTCCCCTTATTTCTTGTGTTTTATTTCAATTTTTCCTTTAATAGTAGGATTACCTAGTTGTAGAGACTAGGTGTCACCACGATCCCTTCAGTGGGTAAATCGGGTCGTGATAAGTTGGTATCAAAGCGTCTAGGTTCATAAGAGTCACAAGTCAGATTACTAGAGTCTCGTAGATCGCTGCAGAGACATCCGTGCTTATCTTCGAGAGGCTATGAAACTGTAAAGAACAGTCATATTTCTTTGATTTCATCATAGTGCCAGTTAGTGACATCAAAATTCTAAAATTCTATTATATTCTTTCCCACATATGGTGAGGACCCGTACCGGGAGGACCGATGATCAGGAACCCAAGCCCCCAGTCAGAGCCGCCAGAGGCAGGGGCTGGGGTAGGGGACGAGCATGCGGTGTAGCCCGAGCACCTACGAGAGCTGCAGCAAAGGAGCCCCCAGCAAGTCCAACTAGAGGGCCGATACCGGAGATTCATGTTGCTTCTCCAGCCTTCCAGGAGACTTTAGCTCAGTTCATGAGCATGTTTAGCACTCTAGCTCAGGCTGCACTACTATCGATGGCTCCCGCTACATCTTAGGCCGGGGAAGGGGCACAGACTCCCGCAGCATGCACTCCTGAGCAAAGGGGCCAGGTTGAACATGTCCCGAAGTATATTCCTATGCCCCCAGTGGCTCCAGTTCAGCATGAGACCAGGGTAGCTACTTCTGAGGCAGAGCAACTAAGACTTGAGAGGTACAATAAGTACCACCCACCTACTTTCAGCGGACTAGCTTTAGAGGATGCTCTGGGTTTTCTTGAGGAGTGTCGACGTATTATCCACACTATGGGAATTGTGGAGACTAATGGGTTTCTTTCACCGCTTTCCAACTGAGGGGAGCGGCATATCAGTGGTGGTATGCGTATGAGCTGGGTAGTCCAGGCGAGGCAGCCTCACTCACTTGGACTCAGTTTTCAGAGATGTTTCTGCGAGAGTATGTCCCTCATAGCCTCAGGGATGCTTGGCGCATGGAGTTCGAGCAGTTGCACCAAGGTAATATGACTGTGTCGGAGTATGCGGTCTGTTTTAGTAAGTTAGCTTGTCATGCACCGGCTTTGGTTGACACAATTAGAGAGAGGGTTTGTCGCTTCATTGAGGGACTCCACCCCAGTATTCGGACCAGTATGGCCAGAGAGTTGGAGATGGATATCACTTATCAGCAGACAATGAGTATTGCCAAGAGAGTAGAGGGTATGTTTCCCTGGGACCGAGAGGAAAGAGAGGCCAAGAGGTCTCGAGAGACTGGCCATTATTCAGAAGCTCGTGCACCAGCAGCACGCTATGGTAGGGATTTTGGGAGTAGCCCTATTCATTCAGTTCTTCCAGCAGCCAGCGGTATTCCAGCTCCTCCTAGACCTCAGGAGCCTTATCATGCACCGCCAGTATCCAGTATACCTCCAGTCCAAGGTGCTATTACTAGCCAGCCCAGCATGCCAGCTCCTATTCAGTCTCAGTCGCAGTGTCCTCCGAGGGGTTGTTTTGAATGTAGTGACACTCGTCACATGATTATAGATTGCCCCAGAGCAAGGAGGGGTACGCCTCCACAGTCTTATCAACCTCCACATGCTCCACCGGGTCTTCTGGCTATTCTTCGAGCTCTAGCTGCCACTCCACCTCCTCAGCCAGCTCGAGGTGGAGGTCGAGGAGGTAGATATCGCCCAAGAGGGGGAGGTCAGGCCAGGTACTATGCCCTTCCACCCCGTTCCGAGTCCATTATCACAAGTATTGTCCTTGTCTGTCATAGGATGCATCAGTATTATTTGACCCAGGCTCTATGTATTCATATGTTTCCTCTTATTTTGCTCCACATTTGGGGATATCTCGAGATTCTTTGAGTTCCCCTTTTTATGTATCTACTCCTGTGGGAGAGTCTCTAGTTGTGGACCGTGTATACCAGTCAAGTTTGATTGCTCTTAGTAGTTTTGAGACCAGGGTTGATTTTTCATTACTCATTATGGTAGATTTCGATGTTAACTTGGGCATGGAATGGTCATCACCCCATTATGCTATTCTTGATTTTCATGCTAAGACCGTGAGGCTGGATACGCCAGGCTTGCCGAGATTAGAGTGGAGATGTACCTTAGAGTATACTCCCCGCAGTGTCATCTCATTTCTTAAGGCTCAACGGATGGTTGAGAAGGGGTGTG
The DNA here is from genome assembly GCA_005239505.1 of Nicotiana paniculata. Taxonomy (NCBI): domain Eukaryota; kingdom Viridiplantae; phylum Streptophyta; class Magnoliopsida; order Solanales; family Solanaceae; genus Nicotiana; species Nicotiana paniculata. The sequence goes on from MDKI01051930.1 coordinate 4,589, forward strand.
ATGCGTATTTGGCCTATGTGTGAGATGTCAGTGTTGATATTCCTCCAGTTGAGTCAGTCCCAGTAGTAAGGGACTTCCTTGATGTATTTCTAACTGCCGGGTATGCCACCCAATAGAGATATTGATTTCGGCATTGATTTGTTGTCGGGAACTCAACCAATTTATATTCCTCCTTACCGTATGGCTCCTCCTGAGTTGAAGGATCAGTTGTAGAAGTTTTTTGATAAGGGTTTCATCAGGCCCAGTATATCACCTTGGGGTGCTCCAGTACTATTTGTGAAGAAAAATGATGGCTTTATGCGTATGTGTATTGATTATCGGCCACTAAACAAGGTTACATTGAAGAACAAGTATCATTTTCCTTGCATTGATGATTTATTCGACCAGTTACAGGGTTCCAGAGTATTCTCCAAGATTGACTTGCGATCTTGCTATCATCAGTTGAAGATTCGGGAGACGGACATCCTGAAGACTGCCTTCAGGACAAGATATGTTCACTATGAGTTTCTTGTCATGTCATTTGGGCTGACCATTGCCCCTAATAAATTTTATACATTTGATGCATAATGTGTTTAGAACTTATCTTTATTCCTTCGTCATTGTGTTTATTGAGGACATCCTAGTATATTCTCGATCACGGGAAGATCATGAGCAGCACTTGAGGACCGTGCTTCAGGCTTTGAGGGAGAAGAGATTGTATACAAAATTCTCTAAGTGTGCGTTCTGGCTTGATTCAGTGGCATTCTTGGGCCACATAGTGTCTTGTGATGGGATCAAAGTAGATCCGAAGAAGGTGGAGGCGGTGCAGAGATGGCCTAGACCGTCATCAACTACAGAGATCCGTAGTTTCCTTGATTTGGCAGGGTACTATCGTCGCTTTGTAGAGGGATTTTCATTTATTGCAACAACTATGACCAGACTGATCCAGAAGGGTGCTCCCTTCAGGTGGACTGAGGAGTGCAAGGAGAGCTTTCAGAAGCTCAAGACAGCTTTGACTACAACCCCAGTATTAGTGTTGCTTATAGGTTCGGGTCCTGCACTGTTTATTATGATGCCTCGATGATTGGCCTTGGAGCAGTGTTGATTCAGGACGGTAGGGTGATTGCCTACGCGTACAGGCAGTTGAAGGTGCATGAGAAGAATTATTTGATTCATGACCTCGAGTTAGCAGCTATTGTTCACGCCCTGAAGATCTAGCGTCATTATTTGTCCGGTGTTCCCTGTAAGATTTACGCTGATCACCGAAGTTTGCAGCACTTGTTCGGGCAGAAGAACCTTAATCTACGTCAGCGAAGATGGTTCGAGCTACTTAAAGACTACGATATCACTATATTATACCACCCGGGGAAGGCCAATGTAGTGGCCGACGCCTTGAGTCACCGGGCGGAGAGTTTTGGGAGCTTAGCATATCTTCCAGCAGCTAAGAGGCCTTTAGGCTTGGATGTTCAGTCTTTAGCCATCCAGTTCGTGGGGTTGGATATTTCAGAGTCTAGCGGGGTATTATCTTGTGTGGTTGCTCGGTCTTCTCTTTATGACCGCATCAAAGAGCGTCAGTATGATGACCCGCACCTTCTGGTTCTTCAGGACAAGGTCCAACGAGGTGATTCCAGAGATGTGACTACAGATGATGATGGTGTGATGAGGATGCAGAGTCGGATCTGTATGCCCAATGTAGATGGGTTTCAGGAGATGATTCTTGAGAAGGCACAGAGCTCGCGGTGCTCCATTCATCTGGGTGCTGCAAAGATGTACCAAGATTTGAGACAGCACTATTGGTGGAGAAGGATGAAGAAAGATATAGTTGGGCTTGTGGCCAAGTGTCTCAACCGTCAGTAGATCAAATATGAGCACCAGAGGCCGGGTGGTTTACTTCAGAGGTTGGAGATCCCCGAGTGAAAATGGGAGCAGATCACCATGGACTTTGTAGTTGGACTTCCGCGGACTTTGAAAAATTTTGATGCTATTTGGGTGATCGTGGATCGGCTGACCAAGTCAGCTCATTTCATTCCGGTGTTGACCACTTATTCTTCAGAGAGATTGGCTGAGATCTATATAAGAGAGATCGTACGCCTTCACGGTATTCGAGTATCTATCATCTCAGACAGAGGTACTCAGTTCACATCACGGTTCTGGAGAGCCTTACAACAGGAGTTGGGCGCCAGGGTGGAGCGGAGCACAGCCTTCCACCCTTAGATGGACGGGCAGTCATTCAGATTCTGGAGGATATGCGTCGCGTCTGTGTGATGGAGTTCGGAGGATCATGGGACCAGTTCTTTCCACTCGCAGAATTTGCCCACAACAACAGTTACCAGTGCAACGTTCAGATGGCATCGTATGAGGCTTTGTACGATAGGCGGTGCGGGTCCCCATTGGGTTGGTTTGAGTCGGGCGAGGGATGATTGTAGGGTACAAATTTAGTAAAGGATTCCCTGGACAAGGTGAAGGTGATTCAGGAGAGACTTCGCACGACCCAGTCCAGACAGAAGAGTTATGCAGACCAAATGGTTGGAGATGTGGCATTTATGACTAGTGATCGAGTTTTTCTTCGGGTATCGCCTATAAAGGGCGTCATGAGGTTCGAAAAGATGGGCAAGCTGAGTCCGAGGTTCATTGGTCTAGTTAAGATATTGCGGCGCGTTGGGGAGGTTGCTTATGAGCTTGCCTTACCTCCCAGTTTAGCAGAAATTCATCCAGTATTCCATGTATCTATGCTCCAGAAGTATCACAGTGATCTGACTCATGTATTAGATTTCAGCTCAGTTCAGTTGGACAAGGATCTATCTTATGTCGAGGAGCCAGTAGACAATTTGGATAGGCAGGTCTGAAAACTCAGGTCAAAGAACATTGCATTAGTAAAATTCCAGTGGAGGGTCAGCCAGTCGAGGAGGCGACTTGGGAGACCGAGTAGGATGCGTAGCCAGTACCCTTATCTTTTCACAGCTTCAAGTATGTCTTTATACTCGTTCGAGGACGAACAATTATTTTAAGAGGGGGAGGATGTAACGACTCGGTCGATCGTTTTCAGAGTTAGAGCCTCGATCCCCTAATAACTTCTTTCCCCTACGTTTTTTTCTACTATTGGGACTTTCCGGAGTGATTAGCTATGAAATTCGGAGAGCTTTGGGACACTTGGTCCCTAATTATGAGTTTAAACATTAAAAATCAGACTGTATTCGAAATTGTGTGAAGACAGGTCTGGAATGGAATTCCGTCAACTCCGTTAGCTGCGTTGAGTCATTTTGGGGTTAAGAGCTCATTCGCAATGTGTTTTCAAGGTCTATAGTAGATTTAGGTTTGAATTGGCGAAAGTTAGATTTTCGGTCGATAGGTGAAATTTTGATATCGGACTCGGAATGGAATTGTGGGAGTGCATGTCGGTTTGTTATGCCATTTGTGACCTATGTGTCAAATTTGAGGTCATTCGGACTGTTTTGACGTGTTTCGGCATCATTTGTAGATTTGGAAAGAATGATAAGTCCTTAGGCTTGAATCTGTGTGTAATCCTTATTTTTGGTGTTATGTGATGTTATTTGAAGGCTCGACTAAGTTCGAATGAGGTTATGGGACTGGTTGGTGGTTTTGGTTGAGGTCCCGAGGGCCTCGGGTGTGCTTCGTATGCTCAACAGGAAGAATATGGGACTTAGGCAAATCTGATGTGGGTTGTTCTGGTGTTTCTTCACACCTGCGAAAGTTGGACCGTAGGTGCGTCCCCGCAAAAGTGGCTGAGCTAACCACAGAAGGGGATTTTGACTTGTGCCTCTGGGACCGCAGATGCGGCCCCACCCCATTAAGTGACTTTACGCACCTGTGATGCTTCTCCGCAGGTGCGGGACTGAAGGTGCGACTCAATTGACCGTAGAAGCGGAAATTGCTGGTCAGAAATAGACAATTCGAGGGTTTGAATTTCATAACTTCTAAAATCGATTGGGAGCATGGGAATAGGCGATTTTGGGTGGATTTTGAAGAGGATATCATTAGGTAACGATTCCTAATCCTAGTTCGCTTGTATTTTATCAATATATAGTAAGTTCTTCAATCTAATCAAGGAATTGGAGAGTAAAAGTTTGGAAATGGGAGAAAAAGTTCCCCAATTGAAAATACGAAATTTGAGTGAGATTTTGACATCAGATTTTGATGATTTTTTTTCGAGTGTTGTTGTGAATGAGTGGGTGTTCATAATTTGTAAATTTTACCTGATTTCGGCCAATAGGTGAAATTTTGATATCGGACTCGGAATGGAATTCTGGGAGTGGATATAGGTTTGTGGTGTCATTTGTGAACTATGTGTCAAATTTGAGGTCATTCGGACTAGTTTTGACGTGTTTCAACATCATCTGTAGATTTGGAAAGAATGTTAAGTCCTTAGGCTTGAATCAGTGTGTAATCCTTGTTTTTGGTGTTATGTGATGTTATTTGAAGGCTCGACTAAGTTTGAATGAGGGCATGGGACTGGTTGGTGGTTTTGGTTGAGGTCCCGAGGGCCTCGGGTGTGCTTCGAATGCTCAACAGGAAGAAAATGGGACTTAGGCAAATCTGATGTCGGCTGTTCTGGTGTTTCTTTGCACCTGCAAAAGTTGGACCGTAGGTACGGCCCCGCAGAAGTGGCTGAGCTAACCATAGAAGGGGATTTGGACCTGTGCATCTGGGACCGCAGATGCGGCCCAGTGACCGCAGATGCAGCCCCAACCCATTAAGTGACTTTTCGCGCATGTGATTCCTTCTCCGCAGGTGGGGGACTGAAGGTGCGGCTCAATTGACCGCAGAAGCGGAAATTGTTGGTCAGAAATAGAAAATTCGAGGGTTTGAATTTCATAACTTCTAAAATCGATTTGGAGCACAGGAATAGGCGATTTTTGGTGGATTTTTAAGAGGAGATCAGTAGGTAACGATTCCTAATCTTATTTCGTTTGTATTTCATCAATATATCGTAAGCTCTTAAATCTAATAAAGGAATTTGAGAGTAAAAGTTTTGAAATGGGAGAAAATCTCCCCAATTGAATATACGAGATTTGAGTGAGATTTTCACATCGGATTTCGATAATTTTTTTTCGGGTGTTCTTGTGAATGAGCGGGTGTTCATAATTTGTAATTTTACCCGATTTTGATACGTGGGCCCGGATACTTTTTGGGAGATTTTCCTAATTTCGCGCCTTAGCTTCGAATTATTAGTTGAATTGGTTATAGCTATATTTACATTATGTAATTTATTTGTATAGATTCGGGCCATTCGGAGTTGGATACTCGTGGCAGGAGTGTGGTTCCAAGTTGATTTGAGCGGTTGAGGTAAGTGGCTTGCCTAACCTTGTGTTGGGGACTTCCCCCTTAGGATATTTGATACTAATTGTTGTGTGGGCGCGGTGTACGTGAGGTGACGAGTATGTAGACGGGCCGTTATTGCAAAAATATTACATTTCCCTTCCTAAAACATAAATGGTTTTCTCTTCTATGAACTTGCTTTAATATGATATATTGTTTAGCTTAGATTGGGAAAGCTAAACAATATATCTACCTGATCTTCTGTGCGCCATGCTTAGTTAAGCCATTATTTTCCTTATCAATGATTAGTATAAACTATGTAAATTCGGTGTTATGCTTGTCATTCATCTTGCATAGCATAATTAAATTTGGACTATGGACGTATTCCGGGAGATCCTCCTGTACTACATTTTTATTTTGGGACTACGGACGTATCCCGGGAGATCCGCATGTACTGCATATTTATTTTTGGACTACGGACGTATTCCGGGAGATCCTCCTGTGCTGCATAATCATTTGGAACTACGGGACGGTATCCCGGGAGAACCCACTTTGTGATACATTGTGTTGAGCCGAGGAATCCCTTTAGTGTAAAACTTTATATTATTTTCTTAAACTGCCTACTGTAGACATTACCTATCTTTTGTAGTGTTTTTAAATTGATTTATACAGAAATCCAGTAGAGCCTTAACCTGACCTCCTCACTACTTGACTGGGGTTACTCATGCCACTTACTAGGTACCAAATTTGGTGTACTCATACCCTTTCCTGCACATATTTTTGTGTACGGATTCAGGTACGAGCTATCAGCCTCGTGGTTAGCCATTGCTGCTAATTCTAGGAGACTGCAAGGTAATTCTCCCGCGTCTGCAGAATCCTCTGAGTCCCCTTCTATTCTATCGTTTAGAGTTCTTCCTATGTATTTTCCCGACTTGTTTAGAGCTACAGTATTGTTAGATTAGAAGCTTGTGTCTTTTTGTGACATTCCAGACCATTGGGAAAGTATTTTTTTTTTGTATAAGACGAGCGGCCAGTATGTTATATTATATCATTACCCATATTCGCTTTATTTCTTGTGTTTTATTTCAATTTTCCCTTAATAGTAGGCTTACCTAGTCGTAGAGACTAGGTGCCGTCACGATACCTTCGGATGGTAAATCCGGTCGTGGCAAAGGAAATAATTCCAAATGATAAAGGTCGAGTCTTCACACATTAGTCAAAGTCAACAAAAAATTCAAACCCAAGCCCGCACCTCAGAACTTGAAAAATCTCACAAAATCAGACAACCCATTGAATAACGAGTTTAATCATACGAATTTCACTCAAAATGAAACTTCAAACAGATGTTCAATTTCTCTTTCTCTTTAAAATTCGTAATCCAAATGTCAAAATCGAAGATAGACTCATTAAATATAATCAAACTAAGCATAAAAATACTTACCCCCATCCATGTGATGAAAACCGCCTCTAAACTCGCCCAAATCCAAGTTCCAAAATATGAAAAATTGAACTCAAAACCCCGAAATTTGATGTTTTAGTGGAATCCCAGTGGTCCTTCTTCGCGATCGCGATTAAAAAAAAATTCCAGCACAGTTTTTACCCTTCGTGTTCGCGGCCATTTTCCCGCGATCGCGATGAACTAATTCAATGACCTTGTAATAGTCTTTCCAAACAACCTGTAGCAGAATGGCCTTAACCTTTTGTACAAAACTCTAAACTATAAATGGTTTAATTTTCTGAAAACTAGAAATAAAGGGCTAGAACTTTCATTTTAGACCGTCTCCCAATTCACTATTGATGGCAAGATATAAGCTTCCAAAGTCAGCTCAGTGACAACAAAATTTCTTTTTCGCGAACGTGAATCTTCCTTCACGAATGCGATTCACAGGTTCAATTTGTCCATTTTACTATTCGCGATCGTGCCCTGTAGCCATTAATTGGCCTAAAGAGGTCTGAAACCACCCTGAAACATACCTGAGCCTCTCATGACCCGATTCGAACATACCAACGAGTCCCAAAACAAAAAATTGACCTATTCAAGGCCTCAAACAATACAAAGGAACATCAAATCCACGAATCATCGATCAAGATTAATCTCAAGACTTCAAACATTTGAAGGAAACAAATGCTCAAAATCACTGATTTGTTTATTACATGAGCAATCTAATATTGTTTCTATTTCGTATAGGCTTACTGATTCTCATGAATATGTGTAACGATCCTATCGGTCTTTCTGTATAATTGCACCTTATTTCCCCTTTTGTGCTTTACACATGTGTGTTTATAGTTTTATGACTTACGTGATTGATTAGTTTTGTTCCGGGAAGATTTCGGGTTAATTTGGACCTTTTTATTATTGACTTTGAAGCTTAAGTTAGAAATGTTAACCAAACTTTGACTTTTGTGAAAACGACACCGGAATGGTATTTTGATGGTTCTGATAGCTTCGTATCGTGAATTTGGAGTTGGGAGTATGCCCAAAATTAGATTCGGCAGCCTGTAGGTTGATTTGTGTTGTTTTAATAAAATTTTGAAGTTTGAAACTGAATAGTTTGACCGTAGGTTGATTCTTATCGATCGAGTTTAGAATTTGATTTTGGGACTTGGAATAGGTCTATCTTGCTATTTAGAACATGTCTGCAAAATTTAGTATCATTTGTCATTGAATTGATTGGATTGGGACGCTTAGTTTTAATTCTAGTAGTTCTTGAACATTAGTTTGGAATTCACATGTTTTAGTGTTCGATTCGTAGTTCTAGTTGTTAGTTTTGTATTTTGATTCAGCGAGTGAGTTCATATGATTTTTTAGACTTGTGTATATGTTTGGTTTGGAGCCTCGGGAGCTCGGATGAGATTCAGACATGTTTCAGAATGAATTGAACTGGAAGTAAATTGTTGGTGTTTTTGATGCTCTATTATCGCAATGGCGAGCACCAGCTTCGCAATTGTGAATGGGACAATGGGGGATCAAATGTCGCAAACGCGACTTCTCCTTCGCATTTGCAAAGTCGGCAGGCCTGAGGGAAGGTTCACAATTGTAATCATTTGACCGCATTTGTTGTATTTGGCAGCTTCGTAATTGTGACTTTTCATTGAAGCTGTCAGGGCTCGCAAATGCGACCCCTGATTCCTGTGTCACAAATGCAACATCTGCTTCTATTCATAAGGGCTGAAAAGTCAGAATTTCACCTCACTTATCACATTTTAGGACTTAGACTCGGTAGGAGGCGATCTGGAGAGGGTAATTTAATCTACAAGCATTGGGTAAGTGATTTTAATCTATTTTCAATAATATTTCATCAATATATCTTAGATTTTAACATCAAAATCCTGTGAATCAAAGTTAAACTTTGTCAAGTATTTGAAAAATAACAATTTGAGTTTAGAGAGTCTATTTTAGACTCGAATTTTGGAACTAATCATATATATGGACTAGTGGGGTTATGAATAGTCGGGACCTCCCCTTGGTCCCTTGTTTTGACCGCACGATCCCCGAGTTGACTTTTTGGGAAAAGTGTAAAGATCACAACTTTATCTATTGTAATTGTTTTTTCTTGCACTGTTTGATGATATTAAATCAATTTTGGTTAGATTTGAGCCATGTGGAGGTGAATTTTAGGGGAAAAGCTATATCTAAGGGTTGATTTGGCCTAGTTGAGGTAAGTATCTTGCTTAACTTTGTGGGGGGCAGGGGGGATACCCCTTAGAATTTGGGATTGATTGTGTCATTTGTCCTATGTGAAAGCTGTGTACGCAAGGTGACGATTGGGTAAACGTGTTATATGTGGTATTTGACCGGTTTAAGCTACTTAGACTCTTTCCACGATTTAATTGAATTGACATATTATGTTCTTAATTCTCATAGTCAATCTACTCTTACTTGTGTTAGTATATACCTACATGAATTAAATGACTTTGTTAACACTAGTTCTACATCTTACTTGATATTTTTCTCTTATGCTTTAGTTGCCTCTTTCATTGTTACATGTTATATCTTCCATTGTTGATTTACCATTATTCGAAGTTATTGTTACATGTTTATCCCTTTCATTATTAATTATCCTTACTTGAAGTCATCGTTACACGTTATCTCTTTTATTGTGAGTTATTTTTATTTAGTATCGCGGTTACACATTATCTTTCTCATTGTTGAGTTATTGGTGTTAAAGTTTCGATAGTCGTTATCACATTGAGGCGAAGTTGTTAATTTTTGAGATACCTTTCTTGTTGATAAATTTACATTCATTGTTATTGTTTATATTTTTGTACACATTGTGGTCGAGCCATGGGCTATTGTTGTGGAAACAATGATTGTCACGATCCAAAATCCTAACATGTCGTGATGGCGCGCAACGTGGTACTAGGCAAGCCGACATTATGAAATAGTTCCAACACCTTTAACAGAAAATGAATTAAAGAAGTTTAAATGATAAAAGCTCTCATAAAACATGGATAGAGACCCAAAATACAATGCGGAAGTTCCAAAATATCGGGGTGTCATAGAGTACATGAGCATTTATACATCACAAGTCTAGAAAACACTCTATATTATAGTCTGAAACTAAATACAATAAGAGAGAAGATAGGGAAGGAGAGACAAGGTCTGAGAAACACCGGGCAGCTACCTTGGAATCTCCAAATAATATCAATTGTGCGATGAAATCAGCACCCACCGTGTCCGAAAACACCTGGATCTACACATGAAGTGCAGGGTATAGCGTGAGTACAACCAATTCAGTAAGTAACAAGACTAAATCAATAACTGAAAATAGTAATGAGCTTCACAAGTAAAGTTCAATTACAGTAATTCCAACATAAGAAAGTAGGAATGCTTTCAAGTTCGACAATTAAGGACAAAACAATAATTTCATGTCAAGTTCAACTGAAACAGAAGATAATATATCTTAGAAATTTCAAAACAGTGATATATGACAACTGAAGTGCAACAATAATGAAATCAATTCATCCTCTCTGAGCAATAGTCACTCAGTCCTCCTATTCACTCCAACCTCACAATCCCTATTTCCTCACAGCTACTCATTCCTCTCAATCACTCAACACAAGGCACTCGCACTCAGTAGGTACCTGTGCTAATTGGGGTGTGTACAAACTCCGGAGGGGCTCCTTCAGCCCAAGAGCTATAATGAGCCAATCATGGCATATAATAATGAAACATGATGCAACGTCTAGCCCGATCTCATAAATATCCTCACAATCAGGCCCTCTACCTCACTTAGTCATCAACCTCTCCAGTCCCTCGGGCTCTCAGAAATCATGATAAGCAGCCCAATAACAATTATAATGCGTCAATAATGAACAATTGAGACTGAGATGTAATATGCAAGTAAAACTATGACTGAGTACGAAACAACAATTTAGGAGATAATTCAAAATGTACACGACCTATGTCGGTCCCTACAGTGTCAACACATGGCCTAAACATGATTTCTAACATGATTTGCAGTTCACTTTCTCTAATACATGGATAATTTACGGATAATAGCAGATAATTCGACTACACAGTTCCATGAAATTGACAAAGTGACAATTCCTACGGTGCACGCCAACATGCCCATCACCTAGCATGTGCGTCACCTCAAAACCAAACACATGATACAAAATACGGGTTTCGTACCCTCAGAACCAGACTGTTACCTCAATCCGAGAAAATATCTACTCCAACACACCATTGCCTCACGAAACACCCTCCAAATTCCTCGAATCTAGCCATAAACAATTTGCTATAATCAATATGTACTAACGGAATGAACTCCATAAGAAAATGCCAAGCTATTAAGCAAAAGTCAAAGATCAATTCAAAAGCCGGCCCACGAGGCCCACGTATTGAAACTTGATAAAAGTCACATAACCCAAAAGACCATTCAACTACGAGTCCAACCATACCAAATTTATCAAAATCTGATACCAAATCGTCACCCAAATCCCCAAATCAAACTCTCCAAATCCCTATCCTCAAACTTCAAAATTACACCTTGAATACACACCAACTAGGTGGGAAAATCAATGGGGAAGCAACATTATTCATCAAAATTGAGCACAAGGGACTTACCTCAAGAATCCCATCGAAAACCCTCTCAAGAATCACCAAAACCCGAGCTCAAAATGTTTAAAATGAATCAAAATCACGAACCCTTCTATTTAAGTGTTCTGTTCAGCACTTCTGCTTCTGCGGAGACTTAACCTCCTCTTGCAGCTCCCAAGAAGTGACCACTCACCCGCATCTATGGCGTCTTATGATCCTGCATACCCTTAGTCCATTTCTGCGAGCCTCCAAGCCATTTTTGCGGTCCAAGATCCCTTGCCCAATTTCGCTTCTATCACGACCCATTTTACCCTCCGAAAGGTATCGTGACGTCACCTAGTCCTTATGACTAATTAAGCCTACAATTTGCGGAAAATGACATAACCAATAAAATGAAGACAGAAAAGAACTCAAGTAGATATAACATACCTGCTCAGCATATACACTTTCACTTCCCAAAACCCGAAATGTCACCATAGTCACAAGCTCTGTACTAAATGTAGCTCTATACAATGAAACAGTGGTAAAATACATAAGTCTTCTATGCTTATACTAGAGTAGAAAGGGACTCATGGGATTCTGCGGACGCGACAGAATTACCTCGCGGTCTCCTGGCTCCTACTAGAACGACTCCTAGCAACGATATTGGGTGCTGGTACCTGGATATGCACATGGGGAAAACATGCGCAGGAAAGGGCGTGAGTACTCCACATTCGGTACTCCGTAAGTGCAAAGCCTAACCTCAGTCAAGTAGTGACGAGGTCAGGTTGAGGCCCTACTGAGTTTGTAAAACAAGTCAATATACAATTTAAAACAGTGAAATATAAATAAGCAATGATAAACAGGATTAACGAAAATGGAAAGATTTAATAACATAAAGAGAGCCCTCGGCTGAGCACAACATATATCTCAACAGTAAATGTGCAATGCAGTACACGGGGAAAGCTCTCGGATCTCAGTCCGTAGTCCCAATTTAAATATGCTATGCAGTATAGGGGGAAAGCTAACGGATCTCCATCCGTAGTCCCAATTTAAATATGCATTTCAGTACAGGGGGAAAGCTCCGGGATCTCGGTCCGTAGTCCTAATTTAAATATGAAATGCAGTATAGGGGGAAAGCTTCCGGATCTTGGTCCGTAGTCCCAATTTAAATATGCAAAGCAGAAGTATGTCAATTATGGCTTAATTAAACAGTCCAGGAAAAACAACAGACAAGAATAGGGTAAAGCTACCTAAGCATGATGCGACTAGTAGCAAATAAGGGGGGGGGGGATCAAGTAAGAACAGGTAGGCATGCTTACTCTTAAGCTATCTACTCAATTAAGATAGGAAATAGTCATATATGAATGAGAATGAGTGATTTCATGGAATTAAAAATGGGATTAGCAACAATGACCCGTGTACGCACTCGTCACCTCACTTACACGGCGCTAACATAACAAAATCAGTGTAAAAATGCCTAAGGGGAAGTCCCCAACACAGAATTAGGCAAGCCACTTACCTTGATTGCGCTAATTAACTCAATACCACGCTCTTTCCACGAGTACCTGACTCTGGGTGGCCAAAATCTATTCAAATCGATTGCATGGTGTAAATATCACTTCAAGGGAACAAAATAGCTAATTATTTATAAGCTAATACGCGAAATTAGGAAATTCGCCCAAAAAGTCCCCCACACCCACGTCTCGAAATCGGGTAAAATTTATGTTACCCGAACACCCATTCGCTCATGAACCCACTCGAACAAGAATCAACAGAATTCGACGTCTAAATCTCCCTAAATCCTCAGATTTCTACTAGGGGAAATTTCATCCCATTTTCATGGCTTTTCATCCAATTTCATTGATCGGATTGAGGAAAATGATAGAGATTATTGATATACAAATTGATTAAGGTTAGAAAACGTTACCTATGATTCTCCTCTTCAAATCCCACTGAAAATTGCCAAGTTTGGAGCTCACAATCGATTTTGGAATCATGAATTTCAAACCCTCGGATTTTTGGTATAACCAGCCCAGATGTTTCGCACCTGCGACACTGGGATCGAATTCATTAAACGGCCTGGGGTCGCACCTGCGTCACACCCTTCACACCTGCGTGTCCGCACCTACGGAAACACAATCGCAGGTGCGTAAATTCATTGAATGACCTAGGGTCGCACCTGCGGAACCCCCTTCGCACATGCATGTCCGCACCTTCGGAAATACCATCGCAGGTGCAAGACTTCAGAACCAGAATGTTCAACGGCTCTCAAAGTCTCAAACTCACCCATTGGGCATCCGAAACAACCCCGAGGCCCCCGAAACCTCAACCAAACCTACCAACTGACCCTAATACCTTGTTCAAACTTGGTCGAGCCTTAAAAACACATCTCATAACATGAAAATCATCAGCTATGCATAGATTCAAGCCTAAGACTTAGGAATTTCTAGAATTCACATCTGATGCCGAAACACCTCTAAACTCATCTGAATGACCTCAAATTTTGCACACGGGTCATAAATTACATTACGGACCTGCTATCAGTTTTGGAATTCCATTCCGAGTCCGATATCAAAATTTCACCTATCGGCCGAAATCGCCAAAATTCTAACTTTCGCCAATTCAAGCCTAAATCCACAACCGACCTCGAAACCACATTCCGAACACGCTCCTAACCCCGGAATCATCCAACAGAGCTAACGGAGTCGACATAATTACATTCCGGATCCGTCTTCACACAGCTCTAGCTACGGCCATATTTCTAAAGCTAAATTCCACATTTATGGACTATGTGTCCAAAATCACCCCGGACTTCATCACTCAATGCTCCGACAACTTCCAATAACATAAATAGACATGGGAGAAGAAGTTAATAGGGGATCGGGGTGCTAATTCTTAAAATGACCGACCGGGCCGTTACATCTTTCGCGGTCCCCATGCAGCATATGGGATCACATAGGTACGAAAATTCCCTTGCACCTGCGGCCACCTGCACTCACCCCTCCAAAATCTCACATGCACCTTCTAGTCCACACTTGGGAGCTCGCATCGCGATCAAAGCTGTGCTAAAGCAAGCATGAGCAGAGTTAAACTTAAGGGACTATATGTGACAGTTACACCAGGTGTCACCCTTGTGCGTAAGAAATTCAATTATCCTTGGTGTAGAAGGTTTACCGCAAGGCGAGTAATATGTTAATGAAGATGTGAAAAAAAATGCCAAAGATGAAGAGGTAAATATTGAATGCTAAAGGAAGAATGCAGTAAAAAGGTGAAAGAGATGAGATTGCATTTATTCAGATTCTACAGATATAATATGACTCCAGAACATTATGCAAGCATGATGACGGGGAGAATCAATAAGGGTTTCACACTCGATGATATTGATAAATAAGTGGGAATGAACACTTGATACATAAAGATCCCGTACAAGAGGTAAGTTAAGACAAAGGACATAACCCAATAGGTGTTACATAAAATACAGATATGAGAGTGGATCAACGGGTAGTCTGTAGCTGATTCAGGAAGAGCCTAGTTATTTCTAGATAAGAGGATACAGACAAATTAGTAGTTCATGCAAGATAAACTTAGTGAAACCTAGCATAGGAAATTCAGTCTCTCAGATACAACGTCGTAATCCTCGAGAAATATTTAGATAGGAGTTGGGGTAGTAGAAGGTACAATATAAGTGTTACGGAAATAAAAGAGAGTGCCACTAGGGAGACAACTGAAATTTCCATTCAGAAACAACTCTACGAGCACAAGGGCGTGGATGTAAATAACTATGCATAATGATAGGCGTGTAAGAACATCAGAAATACCGTGGGGTATACGATATAATAAGATCACAACTTTACAAGAGTTAGAGGGTCTTCCCTATGCACTGCAACGAAAGACTAGCTGAGGAAATAAGGAAGAAGGATTCAACTAAGCATAGTGACCTAAAGAAGAAATGCTCTTGTAACAGCAGTCTCACTATAATATTGTATGAACTCCATAAGAAAGTGGCACCTATCGTGGCTAATGAACGGGAAGAAGAAAAAAATCAAAAGTTGATAATGGAGAATATGAGTTACATGGAACTCCAGTATTCGTGGGAACTAAGATAAGCCAAGTATTTGTGCAGCAAGTGGCAGAACGACCAAGAAAAGTAATTTCTTACATTTAAAGACAACTGAGAAGGCATGAAAGGAAATCTATAGGTCTAGCATGTTAAAAGGAAGGTTGCGAGTAGTATAAATATATATATGCACGTCGCAAGCTAAAGTATGGTAGATCAACAAGGTTTTAGCTAGATAGGAATAAGGATAAGAAAAGGTGAGTGAGAAGGTGGCGAGAATAAGTATGTCCTCGGGATTAAACCCATCACAACAAAAGAGTTGATGGTTTTCATGAAGTTATAAAAAGCTCAATATAGCATGAGTGAACTCAAATGATTTTAAAACTAGGAGAATTTAGAGGAGATAGAATGCTACCCTGGTAGTAAAGTAAGGGTGTAATTGTGATAAATGATAAGAGGATGACATTTAGGCCTTTGATTGAGTAATGATTTTGAGAATAAGGATTTCATGAACTGCACGGGATTAGAATACCTCCATAGATGAATAACATTGGGATGCTATGAAATATAGTTATTGAAGTATAGTATCGTCCCTAGGTGGATCAGGAAAATCACTAGATGTTCCACGATGAGACGTGAACCCTAGTGACAATATATTACATAAGAGGTTTCAAGTTATCAGTGGTAGATTATAGATCAACATTAAGGTTAATCAATAATAGATGGATGAAAGTTCCAAAATATGGGATGAGATTAGGCTATCATTATTAAGATAAACAATAATGAGGAAGCATTAAAGGACTTAGATTTATGTGTATAGGATAAGCAGCGAAAGAATAACATGGAGTTGGGTAACAGGCCTCGGTAATAATAAAGTGAAGTAAGAGTTATGGTATAGTATTACCTATCTAGTTGTAGTAAATCCATAAGAATATATACCCGAGACTATGAAACAAAATATATCAATAGTCATAAGTTCGACAAAGTACCGAGCGATGAAATTCCGTACACCTATAGATGCCAGAGGGATAGCTTGCCGAGTTCTATATATGTTCCCAAAGAGAGGCCTAGAGATTGGCTAAAAGCTGGAGGAAAAGTGAGAAAAGAGTCGCATAGGTGCACATACAAGGTCAGAATTGTACAGGCTGCATGAAATAAGGTAGAAATAGTTACGAGATTGGAAGAATTTCGACCACAAGTCTTGGTGTGAGACGGAGCCCTAAAGGGGGGAATGCCCAAACCTTCACCGAACAGCTCCCTATATGGAATATTAAAATATTAGTAAAAGCTATTGTTTAAGACACAAATAAGTGCATCATTCAACGTTCAAGGACGAACGTTCCAAAGGGGGGAATGATGTTACACCCCAGATTTTCGTACGTGAGAGTATGTCGTAACTCAATTGATTTAAGCTCAGAAATGAGATCGTATTTGAAAGTACATAAAGTAAGTTAATCATGTTAACTTGTAGGTTAAAAATATTTAAGATCATGGACTGCAAGTACCAAGAGGGTTTGAAGGCTTAGAAGCTAAACAAATTGAAGAAAATAAGTTTCGTCAAAAGTCGACAAATTGGGAATGTTATAACATGTACTTTTGGGGTGATACTAGAGTGCTCAAAATGATAAGGAGGTTATGTTATGAGTTATTTTTGTCTTATGATAGTCATGTGTTATGTTTTGAATTCAAGTGAGTTGTGGAACAAAAGTTGGCAAAGGTCATCACAAGTTACATTCATAAATATGCTGAAATTTAGGTCAAATGTAGCTGAGCTTCTCTCCTAATATACTTGGAATTGGGGGATGATATACCTTAAAAATTGAATATCTATGAATCTATTTTCTAACCCATTAATACTTTCATCAATACGACATAGGAGTATAGAGATATTTGCAGTTTCGCGAGACTGCGCAAACCGCATAGGTGACAAGTATGTTTAACACTAAAGCTTCTTGAGCAATACATTTCGTGTGTTATGAGGTCTTTTTGGGACATATTATATACCAAATTTAAGGTCTTGGAATTTAGTTTCTAACTCTCTTAATTCATTCATACGACATCCGAATAAAATGATATAAGTATCTGAAGAAGAGCCAATAATAGGGTGCCAAGCTAGCACCTCTTTGACTTATCAAAAAATAAATAAATAAAAAAAAAAATATATATATATATATATATATATATAGGCCTTATGTCATATCGTTCTTCAGCTTTCAACATACCACGACAATATAAGACCCCTAAACTTATCCTCAAGCTCTCTGCAAGGGTTCCAAGAATATTAACATCCCGGGTATGAAATAAATAAGCGATAACACTAGAACGACCCCTACGACGTAAGTATCGCTATATCGCCTCTCTTTTTCATTGTATTTTGAGTTTTGGATGGTACTTCATAATTAAGAAACTTCTAATTTCTGTATTTAAGCTTTAAATATTAATGAAGGTTGATAAATTTGTTTCCTAATAGTTAGGACTCACCAGACGACGATTGGAAGTCGCGAGTTCGAGTTATTCGACTTGTAGAGGACTGTTTTGTTGACTGTTTTGTGTTGCTTTTGGGATCCACATTTTGCTGATGTTTTATGTAGTTTTTGAGGATAAAAGTTGTGGAGAAACACCACATAATGACGGAATGGTGTGTTGGTCATTCGCCGTTACATTTTTAGTTTGTTTGACACTTCTTTTGTTGTCGTTTTATGTATGAAGTGATTAGGGTGTGTGGGCTGTTTTGTGATATATTGTGATGGAGATACGATTGTAAAATGATGCATACATGTTTTTATTGTTTTTTTCTTTCTCTTGTTGATATATGGTATTGGAGGAGGGCCTTGTTACAGGGGATATCTTACCCAAATATTCGTAAACGAGCTACTAGTTTAAGTTGCGCATTTAGCCTTTACTCAACACTGATTTTGAATCTCCTTATTCTATGGTAGATTGCGTTGATTTTTTTGAAGAATTTCTTGGAAGGTATTAAGGACTCGTTTGAGTGAAGGTATGTTAAGACACTTCTTTCTTTTGACATGATCTAAAGTGAAACGAACGTACACGATACACTATTTCATAACGAATCTACTCCGAACAACTAAGGTTTCCCATGTTGTTCTTTTCTTATAAAGTTAACCTAAGAAATTATGTGTGATCCTTGAATCCTAATGAAGTTCATATTGATGGTATGATGTCCATAATGTTAATCGAAGGTGCAATGACCTTATGTAACTCCTAAAGGTTTAGAACGTGATTCTATGAGTCCAACATGCATTATATATGTATCTACTTTACTCTAATGAGTCGTGCTATAGTTGTCCTAGTACGGCACCTATTGTGAAACCATAGATCAGGCGGGTTTACCGATCTCCACGTGACCAGGTACTATCCTACCAAGCCTTATGATGGTCGGGTATGTTTTTACGGAGTGCTCTTCGAGGTCGGGTACGATATGATGATGATGATGCCCACAGAGGCGTATGTTTTTAAAATATTATGTATATATATGTATCATGCATTTCATGTCACTATCTTTAAGAAGCACTCAGATGCTATAGGTTGTATCTCCTATATCTTTCTTTACATTACTATTCTTATTTATGCTTTTCTGCCTTACATACTCAGTACTTTATTCGTACGGACGTCCCTTTTGCCTGGGGACGCTGCGTTTCATGCCTGCAGGTCCGGTAAACAGGTTGACAGTCCTCCTAGTAGGCTATCAGCTCAGCGAAAAGTGTTGGTGCACTCAAATTTCTCTGGAGTTGCCTATTTTGTCAATATGATTTGGACATGTATTAATTGGTATGGTGGGGCCCTATCCTGACCTTTATGATATTTATGTACTCTTAGAGGCTTGTAGACAGATGTCAGGTATATGGATACTTGTATGGCCTTGTCGGCCTATTATTTTGAGTTTACAAATGATCATGTCAGCCTTATAGGCCCGTATGTCACATGTATAAGTTTTTTATATCATGTTAGACCGTCCTATGCCTAGAATTACCTTGTGTTTTATTTTGATTATGTCATGATGATCCGTTTGGCACATTTACCCATGATAGTACGACAAGAAATACATGTTACATTGGTACTCGGTTGAGTAAATTACTGGGTGCCCGTCGCACCCCTCCGGTTTGGGTCGTGACACGTGATTACGCCTAACGTGGTACTAGGCAAGCCGATATTATGGAATATCTCTAATACCTTTAACAAAAAATGAATTAAAGTAGTTTAAATAATAAAATCTCTCATAAAAATGGGATACATTCTCAAAACACAATGTGAAAGTTCCCAAATATTGGGGTGTCACATAGTACATGAGAATCTATACATCACAAGTCTGGGTAACACTATCTAAATAGTCTAGAACTAAATACAATAAGCGGGAAGATAGGAAAGGAGAGACAAGGTCTTCGAAATGCCAGGAAACTACCTTAGAATCTCCCTTAAAGATCAACTGTGCGGTGAAATCAACACCCACCGTGTCGGGAAACACCTGGATCTGCACACGAAGTGCAAGGTAGCGCGGGTACAACAAACTCACTAAGTAACAAGACTAAATAAAGAACTGAAAGTAGTGACGAGCTTCACAGTTAAAGTTCAATTACAGTAATTACAACATAAAAAGGTAGGAATGCTTTCAAGTTTGACAATTAAGGCCAAAACAGTAATTTCATATCAAGTTCAACCTAAACAGAAGATAATATCTCTTAGACGATTCAAAACAGTGATATATGACAGCTGAAGTGCAACAATAAGGAAATCAATACTTCTTCTTTGAGCAATCGTCACTCAGTCCTCCCATTAACTCCAACATCACAATCACTATTTCCTCACAACCACTCATTCCTCTCAATAACTCAACACTCGGCACTCGACACTCGGCACTCTGCACTCTGCACTCGCACTCAGTAGGTACATGTGCTCACTAGGGGTGTGTAAAGACTCCGGAGGGGCTTCAGTTATGAGTTATTCTTATGTAGTATCGCAGTTACACACTATCATTCTCATTGTTGAGTTATTGGTGTTAAAGTTGTGAAATTCATTATCACATTGAGGTGAAGTTGTTAATTGCTGTGATATCTTTCTTGTTGAGAAATTTACATTCACTGTTATTGTTGATATTCATGTATACATTATGGTCGAGCCATGGTCTACTGCTGTGGAAACATTGATTTTATGACCCAAAATCATAACATGTCGTGATGGCGCCTAACGTGATACTAGGCAAGACGACATTACGAATGTAACGACACGGCTGGTCGTTTCGTGAGATTAGCCCCATTTTCCCCATTTATGCTTCATTATATATTTCTTAGCCTGTTTATGTTGTGTTGGGTCAGATGGTTTAGGTTCAGAGTGGTCGTGGTGAGAACAGAGGCACTTAGCCTCTTAAAGTAGCCTAATAGTTGAAAAGTCAAACTGAGAGTTGACTTATTGGTAAACGACCTCGGAATATGGATTTTATGGCTCGGATAGATTCTCTAGGTGATTTGGGACTTAGGATTGTGTTCGGAATGAAATTTTGATGTCCGATGAAGAATTAGGCTTGAATTGGCAAAAGTTAGTTTTTGGCGATTTTTGGTCGATAGTGGAAAAAAGACTATCAGGGTCGGAATGGAATTCCAGAAGTTGGAACAGGTTCGTAATGTCATTTTGGATATGTGTGCAATTTTTCAGGTCAATCGGATGTGTTTTGGTTGGTTTCGGCATCATTGGCGAAATTTAGAAGTTTCAAAGTTCATAGGCTTGAATTTGATGTAATCTTGGTGTTTTCGTGTTGTTTTTGGTGTTTAGAAGGCTCGGCTAAGTTTGAATGATGTTATGGCGTGTTTTGGTAGGATTGATTGGGGGCCCGAGGGGCTCAGGATTGATTTCGGATGGTTAGCGGAGGTTTGAACTGAGAAATTTGCAGCAAATAGCTGATGATGTTAAGCTGCTGGTGTGGCCGCACCTGCGGATGGAAAGCCGCAGGTGCGACGCCGCAGGTGCGAAGGTCCATGCGTAGTTGCAAAAAGAGGCTAGGTAGGAGGAGTCTATAGGTGCGAAGAGTTGGTCGACCTGCGAAGCCGCAGGTGCGGAAAAGGGACCGCAGGTGCGAGAAAGGGGTTGTTAGTGGGTTTTCGTAGGTGCGCACCTGGGACCTCAGGTGCGGGTCCACAGGTGTGAGGAAAGGTTCGCAGGTGCAGATTAACTGGGCAGAACATTATAAAAGAGTGCCTCCGCGAAATTTTGGTTATTCTTCCGTTGTTGCATGCGAGTAGAGCTTATTTGAGAGCAAATTGAAGTAAGAATTCGATGTTCTTTGGGTGGAGGTAAGTTACCCGATTATAAAACTCGTTTCTATGTTATTTTTGATTCGGGTTAGGCTTGTAATTTGAAGAATTAAAGTGGAAAAAGTTTGGCAAAATGGGGAGGAAGATTGGAAATTCTTTAGGTGATTTGAGTGGGCAATTATTGTCCGATTGTGGAGTTTTTGGTATGTAGAGAATCGTGGGTGGATGAGGATTCTAGTGATGTAAATTCTATTGAATTTCGAGACGTGGGCCCGAGGCTCGAATTTGGCCGAATTTCGAGAATTGTGTTAAAATTTATATTTTTCGATTGGTTTTGTTCTGTTAGCGTGTATTGATGATGTTAATCTGATTTTGGTTAGATTCGGAGCATTTGGGAGCCAATTCGAGCGGCAAGCGCATCGCGGAGTAGGTTTTGGGCTATTTTGAGGTAAGTAACGATTGTAACTCTAAACCTGAGGGTATGACACCCCGTTATTGATATTGTGTTGATAAATGAGGTGACGCAGATGCTAGGTGACGAGTGTGGGGGCGTGCACCGATAGGGATTGTGACTTGGTCTGTACCATAGCGACTATTAAGCCGCGTATTCGGTTTGAAACCTTATGACATCATCTTTTTCAGAAGTTTATACTTGTTTATGGGCTGTAAGCCATGTCTGGATCCTAGTGCCGATCTAGTTAGACCCTCAGAGGTATTTTCCATGTGTGGGGCCTTGTGACGACCTGTTTAGACCCTCAGGGGGTACTTTTACACTATTCTACAACTATCCTGTTAATTGTGAACTCAGTCATTGTTTCCTACTTCTTGTTATTTTCACTATTATCACACTGCTTGAAAATCTCTAAAAAGTATTTTGGGTTGAGTTCCGTAAGTCGAGATAAATTGCCCAAGTGGCTTGTGAGGGTGACTGAGTCATGCTGAGAGCCGAGTATGTGAGGATAGTTATGGGACGGGCTGCACGTCGGAGCAATATATATGTTATATATTATATGTGGTTTGTACTGCACGCCGCAACAATATAGATTATATATATACGGATCTGACTGCACGCCGCAACAATATATGTATTGGATCGGGCTGCACGCCGCAGCAGACATAGCGCTGGGGCTGAAGGAGCCCCTCGAGCAGTCTGTACACCCCCAGTGAGCAGTCGACTATTATATGGACCGGGTTGCACGCCGCAGCACTATATGTTATATATATAGATCGGGTTGCACGCTGCAACATTATAAATATATATATGTATGTATAAAGGTAGTGGAGCAGGCTGCCCGCCGCAACAGTTTTGTGTGTTCATGGTACTTGCTGACTACGAGTGTTAAGTGAGAGCATGATATATTGATAGTCAAGTCACAAGTGACTGAGAGGCTTGCCCGAGAGGCTTTATTGTAAGTGATATGGTGCCCGAGGGGCTTATATTTTATTATAATGCTGTTTTTCACTCTTCTTTACACCGAGCCTCTGATAACAAATGTTGGATAAAAGTTTTGCTACGAGATTTTTAAATGGAAACCGGAGTTTTTTTTTTATATAAAATAGTCGGAATTGTAGATTTCTGACTTGATTTATTCATTTCCACTGTTATTCATTATGTGGATTTACATGATTTAAATGCTCGTCACCACACTCAAGTTTTTAGTTACATTGATTACTTAGTGAGTTGGCATACTCACGTTACTCCCCGCACCTCTACGTGTAGATCCAGGTATCGGGACATCTCACTAATTGATTTCCAGACGATCTTGGAGTTTTTCGAGGATAGAGGTAGTTGCTCAGTATCCTCGCCTCACCTCCTTTCCTTCCCTCAGTTTATAGTTTCTTTTGGTCTTTTGTACCTCAGACTTTTGCTGTAGCAAGTCACTACTGTACATTGTATTTTTAGTCGTAGATACTTATGACGGTTGACTCCAGGTTTTGGGGAAGTGCGTATTTGTTTATCTCTTTCTGATATTTTTAAAATCTGCTAAACATTGGGGGAAATTATGGGATATATTGACAATCTGAAAAGGTTGGCTAGCCTAGCTCCATGATAGGCACCATCACGGCCGGCTTAGGATTTGGGGTCGTGAGAATGAAATAGTTCCAAAGCCTTTAACAGAAAATGAATTAAAGCATTTTAAATAATAAAATCTCTCATAAAACATGGATAGAGACCCAAAACACAACACACAAGTTCCCAAATATCAGGATGTCATAGAGTACATGATCATCTATACATCACATGTTCGGAAAACACTTTCTATAATAGTCTGAAACAAAATAAAATAAGCGGGAGTATAGGGTAGGAGATACAAGATCTACAAAACACCGGGAAACTACCATGGAATCTCCCAAAAGATCAAGTGTGCGATATCAACAGCCGTCGTGTCCGGAAACACCTGGATCCGCACACTAAGTGCATTGTGTAGTGTGAGCACAACCGACTCAGTCAGTAACGAGACTAAATAAAGAACTGAAAATAGGGAAGAGCTTCACAGTTAAAGTTCAATTACAATAATTCAAGCATAAGAAGGTAGGCATGCTTTCAAGTTCGACAATTAAGGAAAAAATAATAATTTCATGACAAGTTTTACTGTAACAGAAGATAATATCTCAGAGAAATTTAAAAATAATGATTTATGACAGCTGAAGTGCAACAATAATGAAATCAATGTGTCCTCTCTAAGCAATAGTCACTATGTCCTCCCATTCACTCCAACCTCACAATCATTCTTTCCTCACAGCTACTCACACGCAACACTGGGCACTCACACTAAGTATGTACTTGTGCTCACTGGGGGTGTGTACAAAGTCAGGAGGGGACCCTTCAGCCCAAGAGCTATAACGAGCCAATCATGGCATATAACAATGAAACATGATACGACGTGTAGCCCGATTCCATAAATATCCTCACAATCAGGCCCTCAACCTCACTCAATTATCAACCTCTCCGGTCTCTTTGGCTATCAGAAATCATGATAAGCAACCCAACAACAATGATATAATTCATCAATAATGAACAATAGAGATTGTGATGTAATATGCAAGTAAGACTATGATGGAGCACAAAACAACAATTTAGCAGATAATTCAACATGTACATGGCCTCTGTGGGTCCCTACAATGTCAACACATGCCCTAAACATGATTTCTATCATTATTTGAAGTTAGATTTCTCTAATACATGGAGAATGTGCGGAGAACAACATATTATTCTACTGCACAGTTCCATGAAATTGACCAAGTCACAATTCCTATCGTGCACGCCCACAAACCCATCACCTAACATGTGCATCACCTCAAAACCAAACAAATGACACCAAATACTGGGTTTCATACCCTCAGAACAAAATTTAGAATTGTTACTTACCTCAATCCGAGCAAATCTCTGCTCCAACATACCCTTTCCTCACTAAACAGCCTCTGGATGCCTTGAATCTAGCCATAGAGAATTCGATATAATCAATACGGGCTAAAAGAATCAACTCCATAAGAAATGCTAACTTATTCAGCAAAATTCAAAATCGACTCAAAAGCCGGCCCTCGGGTCCACGTCTCAAAAATCGATAAAAGTCACATAACCCGAAATCACATTCAACCACGTGCCCAACCATGCCAAATTTATCAAAATTCGACACCAAATTGTCACCCTAATCCCGAAATTAAACTCTCCAAATCCCTAGCCTCAAACTCCTAATTTACACCTTAAATGCATACCGACTAGGTGGGAATATCAATGGGGAAGAAAAATTATTGAACAAAAATGAGCACAAAGAACTTACATCAAGAATCCCCTAAAAACCCTCTCAAGACTCGCCAAAACCGGAGCTCAAAATGTTGAAAATGAGCAGAATCGTGAACCTTCAGATTTTGCGGTCCCCATGCCGCATCTGCGGTTACACAGGTACAAAAATTCCTTCGCACCTGCGGACACCTGCACTTACCCCTCCAAACTCGCACCTGCACCTTCCAGTCCGCACCTGTGAGCTCGCACCTACAATCAATGCTCTGCGGGTGCGTTTACACCAGCAGAGCGCAGACTTCAGCAATCACTCAATTTCATCTTTTGATCTGTTAACCATCCAGAATCAACTCGAGGCCCCAGGACCTCAACCAAACATACCAACAAGTCTAAAAATAGTATACGAACTTAGTCGAACCATCAAATCACATAAAAAACATCAAAAAAACGTATCGCAACCCAATTCAAGCCTATTGAAACTAAGGAAATTCCAACTTCTACAAACGACGCCCAAACCTATCAAATCACGTCCGATTGACCCTAAATTTTGCACACAAGTCATAAATGACATTACGAGCCTACTACAACTTCCGGAATCATAACCTGGCCCCGATATCAAACGGTCCACTCCCGGTCAAATTTTCCAAAAACCAAATCTTTCGCCATTTTAAGCCTAATTCCACTACGGACCTCCAAATCAAAATCCGGGCACGCTCCTAAGTCAAAAATCACCCAACGAGGCTCACGGAACCATCGAAACTCCATTCCGGAGTCGTTTATACATAAGTCAACATCCGATCAACCATTTTTACTTAAGTTTTCAACTATGAGACCAAGTGTCTCTGTTCATTCCCATATCTCTCCGGAACCAAACCGACTACCCCGACAAATTACATAACAGCTGCAAAGTACAAAATGTGAAATAAATGAGGGAACGGGGCTACAACTCTCAAAACAACCGACTAAGTCGTTACATTAAATTGTTGATTATTGGCAATTTGTGACAGATGGGAACTGGTGCTGCGAGTTGTTATTGTGGTTTGATATTGATGTGCATGTGGCAGTATAAGGATAGGGGTTAATGTGTATGTGATAGCATAACGTGGGGCATATGTACATGTTGCTTGTACGGGAACTACTTGAAGCCATACATTATTATAAGGTGGGCTAAAGTGCATGTAGCTATTTTGGGGAAAATGTTTTCAAAAAAATTTAAATGTAAGGCTCACACGATGGTATAAGGAAAGATTGTGATTGAAATTGAGAAATGTAAATACGAGGTGGTACCTCGGCTGTGATTATTGTTGTGTACGAGGCGGTACCCCGATTGTTATTCTTGTTGTATACAAGATGGTACCTCGATTGTGACTCTAGTTGTTTATTTCATGTTGTAAAGAGTTATTGGTAGAAAAATTTTTGTTGCATTTATTTTACCTTGTATTATCAGTTTGGATCTGTATTTGACTTTGGTCGTTCTCTTTAAATTGTTTCCCTCATGTTATCTCCATGCTTACAATTCTGTCATTAGTATATGTTATTGACTTGCTTCGTATCCCTTATTTATCCACTTGACTTTACTTCTCGTTATTATGTTTTCATTGTGCTATTTATATCCTAGTAGGTGTCTTGACCTGACCTCATCACTACTCTACCGAGGTTAGGCTTGATACTTATTGGGTACCGTTGTGGTGTACTCGCACCTACGCTTCTACACATCTTTTTGTGCAGATCCAGTTATATTTGCTCGTGTTAGACGTTAGTGATTGGTTGTAGCTAATTTTTCGAAGACTTCAAGGTATAACTGCTCAGCGTCTGCAGGCATCAGAGTCACCCTCCTTTATCAATCTTTTCTATTGTATTTTTCATTCAAACAGTGATGTAGTAGACATTCTAGTTTATTCTGTAGAGCTTATGACGTAGTTCAAGTGGTTCTGGGAAGTGTGTTCCTGAGATCCTATTTCAGAAGGTTATATGAGTTTATCAGTCTTGATTTAGTACATTTATTAATTATTTTTGTCAAGTTATTATAAAATGTTAGGCTTACCTAGTCTTAATGACTAGTGTCGCGCCCCCTTTTTTCCTCGTGGAATCCGGGGTTTCGACATCTTTTGGGAAAACTCATTTCCTTTTGGGAAGGGGTATGGATATTGAAGAGTCGCCACCTAACGGATTTAAGGTGCGTTAGGGAAACTAATGCAAGTAACTCATAAACCATTTTACATTACCAGAGATTGGGTAAGAGCTCGAAATTACCTAGAGGGGAAGGTTTTAGGCACCCCTCGAGGTCCACAACGGTGGGTCCCGGCCAAACTCATTTTAGTGAATTGGTCATAAAGCAATTTAATCAAATAAAGATCATTCAAAACGGGAATAAAGGGGGTCCTAGGTTTATTAGCCTATAGGGTAATTTATGTGCAATACTCGGTAAACTTTCCCCAAATAGAGGTGTTACGCGTAGCATTAGCGCACAGATCATCATATCCTTTACTACCCAATTACCCTTCACTTAATTACTACTTAAGCGATTCTAATTGAATATGTACTCTATGCGTGCATTACCCGCCCATTTACCTATGGCTCTGGAGGTGTTTAGGACCTCTATTAAGGTAGTTCTAGACTCACCTATAGTGCTTAAAAAAAGAGAAAATCTAAGCGACAAATAAAACATATAGGACTATCATATAGCAAAGCAATCAAAGGCTCACATTTACTCCACAAATAAGCAAACAATGGCACGTCTCGAACATCAATTTTTAAACACTTTAAAGTCCTATAGCAGGATATCTAGGTGAGTGCAAAAGCAGAATTTGCAACATTTGTTAAGGCGAAGCAGTGAACACCTAATCAGTTTGCCTACTGATTTTTATGGCTTACTGAATCTGGGCAGAAGCCTATAGACATAGTATCTAAGCGTGAATCATACCATAATAACACACTAGCGATTTACTTATAACAGGCAGATTTTTATCTATTTAGACCCTATAGGCATGTTGTTTATGCATTTAAAATGATCACCAGCATTACTTCAGGGCATATAAAAACAAAAATTGATTTTACTGAATCTGCGCAGAAGCCGATAGACATAGTATCTAAGCGTGAATCAGACCATGATAACACACTATCGATTTACTTATAACAGGCAGATTTTTATCTATTTAGACCTTATAGGCATGTTTTCTATGCATTGAAAATGATCACAAGCATTACTTCAGGACATATAAACACAACAATTGATTTTACATATTTATCTCTACAAAAATGATATTTAAGTGTCAAACTGTTTTTAGACTTATTCCTTATAGGCATGACAGCTAAATGTTCATATTGATTTCAAATATGATTTCTTCAGGACATTATATATAAGAGAGCAGAATATTATACGATTTTGATAATTCCCAAAGAAATATCCTATAGGCATGGTTTCTAATGCACATTGAGACTTTAATATATGCATGAACATGAATTTTTCATACATAATTGATAAACGTCCCATAACAAGATTCCTAAGATGTAAAGTGGAAATTCAGGACAAATAATGAGATAAATCCTATAGGCATTATTTGTAATGCATATAAACAATCACAATAATCCTACATGCATGATTTGTACCTGATCCCAACAAAGATATATAAAAATCCCTCCCAGCTTTATTAATAACCCCAATATCTGTTTTTACAAGAATTATTATTACATACCAGATATAAATGAACTACATAATGAAATTACTATTCTATAGGGAGCCTAGATAGGCCCAAATAAAACCTGGAAAACCAGGCCTTCACTCAAGTCTGAAATGCCAGTATCTCATAGTACCAAGATGGTACCCTGGTGTGTCAAAGTTCCCAAGGGCCTCAAGGATCCCGGGCAATGGTCACACTAGGAATCCTTTAAAAACAGTTTTGTGCATAAGTGTGGAAGAGCCAGCCCAGTGTGTCAGATTTCGGAGGAGTCTCATGGACTCCTAGGCAGTGCTCACACTGGAGAGGAAAGACACTAGGTATTCTTAGAGTAGGAGTTTAAAATAGTGTATGAAAATAAGAATAGTTTTGAGAAAATAGTTTAGGAGTAAAATAGGAATAAACAGAGTCATTGCAGCACTCTGAGTTCCAACAAAGGTTTCCAACAATCAAACAAGGGATAAAAATAGGATCACAACCTTATCAAAGCTAAGCTTCAAATGGCCTAGATTAGTTCATTAGTTAACACTAGGTGGGCATATAGCATGCTATAAACAAACAACTACACAGAGAAGGGTAGCAGGGTTAGGAAAATAGAGGTCATTAGTCAGGAACACATAAGATAGGGTGAGAGTGCAAGAATGTTAGTTAACAGAACATAAAGCGGGTTGACAACATAGGACATAGCAGCGGGGATAGACATGTTGATTAATAAAACCACAAAAAGGAAGCACATAAGTTAATGTGGTAACAACCAGATTACTGAATAGGACATAGCATATTGATTAAGAGTCATAAAATGGGAAACATATAAGTCAAACTGCATCTGATAACAACCATATTAGTGAATAGGACATAGCAACAGAAGCAACAAAGATGAAGGGCATAGGTCTAAGTGCATAGTAGTAATCATGCTGATTGTTAGTAATAGACATGAAAGTCATAGGAGTCTGGCTTTATGGAAGTACTCAGGCTAACTAAGATCAATAAATAGGGAAGACATAGGTAGTCATGCTAATTAAAATAAATACACAGGAAAGATGTGGCTTAAAACCACATAGAAGTGGTCATACTAAATGAGGTCAATAAACAGGAGAGACAGAAGTTTAAGTACAAGAGTAAACATACTGATTAAATGCAATAACATGAAAAATAGAAGTTTAAATACAGAAGTAAACATACTGATTAAAAGCAATAACAGGAAAGCACATAGGTTTAATCTTCATAGAAAATGAATGACAAGAGGAGTGGAGACATACTAGTTAAAGATGGTAAAACAGAAGGTTAAATTATGCAGAACTCAGTGGTCTAGCGTTGGCATTCAGCCGGCTACATAATGTAGCAAGCACGGATAGCAGAAAATGGGAATGAGAGCAAATATTATGTGTGTGTGTGTTTCTGAATTGTGTTCGTCTGTTTAGAAGAATCAAAATTAGAGTTTATATAGCACTTAGTAAGGTAAACAAATAAAGCAAGAATAACTCAGAGTTCATAAAACAGGGTAATCAAATAAATCAACCAGTTAATTGGGGAATTAACCCAATCAATTAATATAGAAAATCCGGGAGAGACCCCTTAGAATAGGGAGAGTCAATTAACAGTATAAATTAGGGTTCAAAAAAGGTAACAAATCAGCCATATACCATATAGGGGTCAATTAAACCTCTAAATCAGACTAATAGGTTAAGGCAAGTATTACTAATTAAAGTCACAAATAAAGAAATAGATAAAATCACAGAGAAATACTAATTTTAAAAGGAAAATATAATTCGAACCCTAAAAAATCAGCCAATATATTTGATTGACAGAAATAAAAAAATAACGGGAAAAAGATTGAATCAATCATTGCAGGAAACAGAAAGACCTAGGGGTTAAGCATATACAAAAAAAAATAGTCGAAATAGCAAAGGATAATCAAATTCAAACACTTGAAAGTCAAAAATCCTTTTGAAGAAAACTTAGAACGAAACCCTAATTTCACAAAAGCACTAGAATCAAATAGTAATAACGAAAACAAAAGATTTTTTGAGGAAAAAAATACCAAATAACACTTAAAACGTTTTAGATCTATAAGGATCTGAATAGACCCAAATAGTCATAAGCTTACGATTTTCGAAAATGATAGAGATGAAAGGAAACTCGGTCTAAAACCATAGATGTGAACCATAAATAAGAAGAAAATAGTACTCACAAACGGAAATGGCCATAGACAGGTCAGTGAGAAAGGTTTCGAACAAAACCAGGTTGAATCTCTTTGAGATTCTCTCATAAATCAACGAAGTCGAACAACCAGAAGATGTAGGAGGTTGGCAAAGACCGGAAAATATAGAGAAACCTCATGAACTTTGAGGTTTTCCGGTGAAGGCGGCTAGGTTTTAGGGGAGTGATTGAGAGAGAAGGGGAGGGATTAGGGAAACGAAGACGACGGGGGAGAGGAAAAAATGAGATAGGTTTTTGGGGGTTAGGTGATTAAAAAGGAAGGAAATAATGTGGACCATTGATCTCAGAGATCAACGTCCACGATTAAAGAGGGGTTTGAGTCGGGTAGATGAAGAATTGGGATATGATTTAAGATATTTGGGCTGATATAATTGAGTTGAAACGAAATTGAAAGGGGCTATTTGTTAAATACCCAACTAATTAATAAAATAATTTATAAAAATAATTAACAAATTATAAAAATGATTTCCATGCATAAAAAATGGTTTAAAATAACTACTCCATATTATAAAAAATAAAAAAAGCTATTTTCTGGTGAAATAATGTAATAATGTGTACATTGGCTATTATTGCAATTATAACCCGAAAAATATAAATGTGGCTATTTATGGAATACTTAAAGCTTATTATGAATACAAATGATAAAATTAAGTCATGAAATTGTTATAAAGCCATTTGTGATGAAATTAGTAATTATTTATATAATAAAAATGCTAGTATAAATTAATAAAACTTCCTTAGAAAAATGCAGAAACTATGAAAAAATATTACTTGACGCTCATGTACTATTTTGAAAATAGATATGCATTTTACAAATAGTATAGGGAAAAATTGGGTAGCAACAACTAAGTTCCATCACGGCATCTTGAGAAGGAAATTTGGGGTCGATTGTGACTCTTGTTGTTTATTTCATGTTATAAAGAGTTATTGGTAGAAAAATTTTTGTTGCTTTTACTTTACCTTGTATTATCAGTTTGGATCTGTATTTGATTTTGGTGGTTCTCTTTAAATTGTTTCCGTCATGTTATCTCCATGCTTACATATCTGTCATTAGTATATGTTATTGAATTGCTTCGTATCCCTTATTTATCCGCTTGACTTTTCTTCTCGTTATTATGTGTTCATTGTGCTATTTATATCCTAGTAGGTGTCTTGACCTGACGTCGTCACTACTCTACCGAGGTTAGTCTTGATACTTATTGGGTACCGTTGTGGTGTAGTCGTACCTATGCTTCTGCACATCTTTTTGTGCAGATCCAGTTATGTCTGCTCGTGTTAAACGTTAGTGATTGGTTGTAGCTGATTTTTTGAAGAATTCAAGGTATAACTACTCGGCGTCTGCAGGCATCAGAGTCACCCTCCTTTATCATTCTTTTCTGTTGTATTTTTCATTCAAACAGTGATGTAGTAGACATTCTAGTTTATCTGTAGAGTTTATGACGTACTTCAAGTGGTTATGGGAAGTGTGTTGGTGAGATCCTATTTCAGAAGGTTATATGAGTTTATCAGTCTTGATTTAGTACATTTATTAATTATTTATATCAGTTCATTATAAAATGTTAGGCTTACCTAGTCTTAGGGACTAGTGTCGCGCCCCCCTTTTTCCTCGTGGAATCCGAGACTTCGACATCTTTTGGGACAACTCATTTCCTTTTGGGAAGAGGTATGGATATTGAAGAGTCTCCACCTAACGGATTTAAGGTGCGTTAGGACACCTAATGCAAGTAACTCATAAACCATTTTACATTACCAGAGATTGGGTAAGAGCTCGAAATTACCTCGAGGGGGAGGTGTTAGGCACCCCTCGAGGTCCACAACGGTGGGTCCCGGCCAAACTCATTTTACTGAATTGGTCATAAAGCAATTTAAACAAATAAAGATCATTCAAAACGGGAATAAAGGGGATCCTAGGTTTATTAGCCTATAGGATCATTTATGTGCAATACTCGGCAAACTTTCCCCAAATAGAGGTGTTACGCGTAGCATTAGCGCACAGGTCATCATATCCTTTACTACCCAATTACCCTCCCCTTAATTACTACTTAAGCGATTCTAATTGAATATATACTCTATGCGTGCATTACCCGCCCCTTTACCTATGGCCCTGGAGGTGTTTAGGACCTCTATTAAGGTAGTTCTAGACTCACATATAGTGCTTAAAAAAAAGAGAAAATCTAAGCGACGAACAAAACATATAGGACTGTCATATAGCAAAGCAATCAAAGGCTCACATTTACTCCACAAATAAGCAAACAATGGCACGTCTCGAACATCAATTTTTAAACAAGTTAAAGTCCTATAGCAGGATATCTAGGTGAGTGCAAAAGCAGAATATGCAACATTTGTTAAGGCGAAGCAGTGAACACCTAATCAGTTTGCCTACTGATTTTTATGGCTTACTGAATCTGGGCAGAAGTCTATAGACATAGTATCTAAGCGTGAATCATACCATATAACACACTAGCGATTTACTTATAACAGGCAGATTTTTATCTATTTAGACCCTATAGGCATGTTGTCTATGCATTTAAAATGATCACAAGCATTACTTCAGGACATATAAACACAAAAATTGATTTTACTGAATCTGCGCAGAAGCCGATAGACATAGTATTTAAGCGTGAATCAGACCATGATAACATACTAGCGATTTACTTATAACATGCAGATTTTTATCTATTTAGACTTTATAGGCATGTTGTTTATGCATTGAAAATGATCACAAGCATTACTTTAGGACATATAAACACAAAAATTTATTTTACATATTTATCTCTACAAAAATGATATCTAAGTGTCAAACTGTTTTTAGACTTATTCCTTATAGACATGACGGCTAAGTGTTCTTACTGATTTCAAATATGATTTCCTAAGGACATGATATCTAAGTGAGCAGAATATTATACGAATTTGATAATTCCCAAAGGAAGATCCTATAGGCATGGTTTCTAATGCACATTGAGACTTGAATATATGCATGAACATGAATTTTTGCTACATAATTGATAAACGTCCCATAACAAGATTTCTAGGATGTAAAGTGGAAATTCAGGACAAATAATGAGATAAATCCTATAGGCATTATTTGTAATGCATATAAACAATCACAATAATCCTACATGCATGATTTGTACCTGATCCCAACAAAGATATATAAAAATCCCTCCCAACTTTATTAATAACCCCGATATCTGTTTTTACAAGAATTGTTATTACAGACCAGATATAAATGAACTACAAAATGAAATTACTATGCTATAGGGAGCCTAGATAGGCCCAAATAAAACCTGGAAAACTAGGCCTTCACTCAAGTCTGAAATGCCTGTATCTCATAGTACCAAGATGGTATCCTGGTGTGTCAAAGTTCCCAAGGGCCTCAAGGATCCCGGGCAATGGTCACACTAGGAATCCTTTAAAAACAGTTTTGTGCATAAGTGTGGAAGAGCGAGCCCTAGTGTGTCATCGTTCGGAGGAGTCTCGTGGACTCCTAGGCAGTTCTCACACTGGAGGGGAAGGACACTAGGTATTCTTAGAGTAGGAGTTGAAAATAGTGTATGAAAATAAGGAATAGTTTTGAGAAAACAGTTTAGGAGTAAAATAGGAATAAACAGAGTCATTGCAGCACTCTGAGTTCAAACAAAGGTTAATAACAATCAAACAAGGGGCAAAAATAGGATCACAACCATTTCAAAGCAAAGCTTCACATGGCCTAGATTAGTTCATTAATTAACACTAGGTGGGCATATAGCATGCTATAAACAAAAAACTACACAGAGAAGGGTAGCAAGGTTAGGAACATAGAGGTCATTAGTCAGGAACACATAAGACAGGGTGAGAGTGGAAGCATGCTAGTTAACAGAACATAAAGCAGGTTGACAACATAGGACATAGCAGCGGGGATAGGCATGTTGATTAAAAAATCCACAAACAGGAAGAACATAATTTAATATGGTAACAACCAGATTACTGAATAGGACATAGCATATTGATTAAGAGTCATAAACAGGGAAACATATAAGTCTAACTGCATCTGATAACAGCCATATTGGTGAATAGGATATAGCAACAAAAGCAACGAAGATGAAGGGCATAGGTCTAAGTACACATTAGTAATCATGCTAATTGTGAGTAATAGACATGAAAGTCATAGGAATCTGGCTTTATAGAAGTACTCAGGCTACTTAAGATCAATAAACAGGGAAGACATAGGTAGTCATGCTAATTAAAATCAATACACAGGAAAGACATGGATTAAAACTACATAGAAGTGGTCATACTAATTGAGGTCAATAAACAGGAGAGACAAAAGTTTAAGTACAAGAGTAAACATACTGATTAAAAGCAATGACATGAAAAATAGAAGTTTAAATACAGAAGTAAACATACTGATTAAAAGCAATAACAGGAAAGCACGTAGGTTTAATCTTCATAGCAAATGAATGTCAAGAAGAGTGGAGACATACCAGTTAAAGATGGTAAAACAGAAGGTGAAAGTATGCAGAACTCAGTGGTCTAGCGTTGGCATTCAGCCGGCTAGATAATGTAGCAAGCACGAATAGTAGAAAATGGGAATGAGAGCAAATATTATGTGTGTGTGTGTTTCTGAATTGTGTTCGTCTATTTAGAAGAATCAAAATGAGAGTTTATATAGCACTTAGTAAGGTAAACAAATAAGGAAAGAATAACTTAGAGTTCATAAAACAGGATAATCAAATAAATCAACCAGTTAATTGTGGAATTAACCCAATCAATTCATACAGAAAATCCGGGAGAGGCCCCTTAGAATAGGGAGAGTCAATTAACAATACAAATTAGGGTTCAAAAAAGGTAACAAATCAGTCATATACCATATAGCAGTCAATTAAACCCCTAAATCAGACTAATAGATTAATTAAGGCAAGTATTACTAATTAAAGTCACTAATAAGGAAATAGATAAAATCACAGAGAAATACTGATTTTAACAGGCAAATATAATTCGAACCCTAAAAAAATCAGTCAATATTTTTGATTGACAGAATTAAATAAATAACAGGAAAAAGATTGAAGCAATCAGTGCAGGAAACAGAAAGACCTAGGGTTTAAGCATATACACAAAAAAATAGTCGAAATAGCAAAGGATAATCAAATTCAAACACTTGAAAGTCAAAAACCCTTTTGAAGAAAACTTAGAACGAAACCCTAATTTCAGAAAAGCAATGGAATCAAATAGTAATAACGAAAACAAAAAAAAATTGAGGAAAAAAATACCAAATAACACTTAAAACGTTTTAAATCTATAAGGATCTGAATAGACCCAAGTAGTCATAAGATTAGGGTTTTCGAAAATGACAGAGATAAAAGGAAACTCGGTCTAAAACCATAGATGTGAACCATAAATAAGAAGAAAATAGTACTCACAAACGGAAATGGCCATAGATAGGTCTGTGAGAAAGGTTTCAAACAAAACCAGGTTGAATCTCTTTGAGATTCTATCATAAATCAACGAAGTCGAACAACCAGAAAATGTAAGAGGCTGGCAAAGGCCGAAAAATACAGAGAAAGCTCATGAACTGTGAGGTTTTCCGGTGAAGGCGGCTAGGTTTTAGGGGAGTGATTGAGAGAGAAGGGGAGGGATTAGGGAAACGAGACGACGGAGGAGATGAAAAATGAGATAGATTTTTGGGGGTTAGGTTAGATTAAAAAGGAAGGAAATAATGTGGACCATTGATCTCAGAGATCAACATTCACGATTAAAGAGGGGTTTGAGTCGGGTAGATGAAGAATTGGGATATGATTTAAGATATTTGGGCTGATATAATTGGGTTGAAACGAAATTGAAAGGGGATATTTGTTAAATACCTAACTAATTAATAAAATAATTTATAAAAATAATTAACAAATTATAAAAATGATTTCCATGCATAAAAAATAGTTTAAAATAACTACTCAATATTATAAAAAATAAAAAAGCTATTTTCTGGTGAAATAATGTAATAATGTGTACATGGGCTATTATTGCAAAGTTATTGCAATTATAACCCGAAAAATATAAATGTGGCTATTTATGGAATACTTAAGCTTATTATGAATACAAATGATAAAATTAAGTCATGAAATTGTGATGAAATTAATAATTATTTATATAATAAAATTGCTAGTATAAATTAATAAAAATTCCTTAGAAAAATGCAGAAACTATGAAAAAATATTAGTTGATGCTCATGTACTATTTTGAAAATAGATATGCATATTAAAAATAGTATAGGGAAAAATTCGGTATCAACAACTAGGTGTCATCACGACATCTTGAGAAGGAAATTTGGGGTCGTGACAAGTTGGTATCAGATCTCTAGGTTCATAGGTGTTACGAGTCATAAGCAGGTTTAGGTGAGCCTTGCAGATCGGTACGGAGACGTTTCTACTTATCTTCGAGAGGCTACGGAACTTTTAGGAAAAATCCACTTCTTTTATTCATTATCGTGCGAATTAGTTAACTTCGAAAACTAAATCTTTGACTTTATATTCTCTCACAGATGGGGAGGACGTGCACTACTGGATTCAATGATCAGACGGCTACGCCCTTTCTATCACCATGAGAGGCCGGAGCCAGGCAGAGGCGGAGTAGGGGCATGCAGTGCAGCTGGAGCACCTACTCGAGGTACGCTAGAGGAGCCACCAGTTGCTCCAGTTGGGGGGCACGAACCCGAGCTGCCTGTTGCCACCCTTTCACTTCAGGAGACCATCACACAGCTCTTGGGTATGTTAGGTAGTCTAGCTCAGACGTGGTTGATTCCACTTACACAACCACATCTTAGTATGGGGGAAAAGCTCAGACTCCCGCGACCCGTACTCCAAAGCAACGGGTCCATGTCGATCAAGTCCTAGAGGTAACACCAACACAGCCTGTTATTCCAACATCAAGTTAGGGCCGTGGCATCTGAGAAGGAGCCGCTTAGACTTGAGAGGTTCAAGAAGTATCATCCTTCTACTTTAAATGGTTTAGCTTCAGATGATGCACATGATTGTTTAGAGAAGTGCCAGCTTATTCTCCGCACCATGGGTGTTATGTAGACGAGCTATGTTGCTTTTACTACTTTGCAACTGTTAGAAACAACATATTCGTGGTGGCAGGCTTAGAAAAAGGGTAGCTCAGCCGATGCAACTTCACTTACATGGACTCAGTTGTCATAGACGTTCTTGAGAGAGCTTGTTCCCAGATCCTTCGAGACGCATGGCACGCGGAGTTTGAGCAGCTTCTCTAGGGTACTATGTCAGTGGCAGAGTATGCTGTCAGATTCAGTGATTTTTCCAAACATGCACCTACTTTGGTTTCTACAGTTAGGGAGTGATTCCGCCGATTTATCGAGGGGCTCAACTATGGTATTAGGATTAGCATGGATAAAGAGTCGGAAACATATACGCCATATCAGCAGGTGGTAGAAATCGCATGGAGGTTGGGGGTACACGGGGCCGTCAGAGAGAGGACAGGGAGGCCGAAAGGCCTCGAGGTATTGGAGGATTTAGTAGTGGACACGCTGTTGGTATAGCCCGTCATGATAGAGGCTATATGGGTCGTCCAGTTTACTCAACTCTTCCAGGTTCTAATGGCGCTCTTGTTATTTTGTGATCTCAGGTTGCACACTCTGCTCAACCACTTTCTAATGCACCTACTGCACGGGGTGCCTTCAGCGATCAGTCTAGCCGATAAGGCCCTAGCCAGTTCCAGCAGCCACACCCATTGAGATCTTGCTTTGAGTGTGGTGATACTCGTCATATAGTTAGATACTGCCCAGACATAGGAGGGGTGCACCTCCACAAACTACTTAGGCTCCATGGATTCAGTCAGGTCCACATACTTCGCAGGCCTTGGTTGCTGCACCAGTTGCCACTCCACCCGCACAACAAGATAGGGGTAGAAAAAGGACGGGTAAAGGTCATCCTAAAGTGGGAAGCCATACCAGATTCTATGTTTTTCAAGTTAGACAGAGGTAGTCGCTTCAGAAGCAATCATTATAGGTATGGTTCCGGTTTGTCATAGAGATACCTCAGTCTTATTTCATTTGGAATCCACTTATTCATATGTGTCATCTTACTTTGCTCAGTATTTGGATATATCTCGTGATTCTTTGAGTTCTCTTATTTATGTGTTCATGCCTGTGGGAGATTTTATTACCGTGGGTCGTGTATATCGATTGTGTTTAGTTGTTATTGGTTGTTTTGAGACTATAGTTGATCTATTGTTACTCAGTATGGTAGACTTTAATTTGATCTTGGGCATGGACTGGTTGTCTCTTTCGCTATCATCTTTTTATTCATTTAGAAGCGAGAAAAACCTGTTTTTGTTTCAACCTTCTCCTATAACAGGTTTTCATCACATTATTTTGAGGCACCTCGAGACATCTTAAGTTGTTGAAGAAGAGAGGGCAGAGGTCGAAGAAGAGAGACTAGGTTTAGCCATTTAGGAAATAATTTTTTGTTTTTATTTTTTTGAAAAGAAAAAAGATGAAGATTATGATTTTTGGTAATGGAGATGATGAGAGAATTGAATTTGAGAAAAAGGGAGAGAGTGTAAAATCTGATAAATGTAAGTGAGAGAAGAAAGAAAGGAATTATAATTAGATAAAATTTATGTGGGAGAGAGGAAAAAAGGAAGTGGGGTATAGCCATAGGGGTTTTAAAAGAGATGAGCCAATGTGGGTAATAAAACAGCAATTAGGCTAAAAACGGTTATGTAGAAGATATTTATGGGTTTGAATGACAGTCTTATAAACTTTAGGGGTGTATGTGAAGAACCTGAATATAATAACATTGGACATGACTATTGAGAAGAAATATCAAATATCCTAAAGATATCACTTCACTTAAAATTTTGACCACAAGTGACAAGATATATTTATTTGAAGGTAGCACTATCCATCCACAGATTATCTGCAGAATATTTTTTAAAAATGGCTGTATCTTCTGCACTTTGCATGAACATTGCAGTTGTATCAAGGGAACTTTTTTTACCTTCTCCACAACCCCTCAGTTTAAGCTCATGGAAAAGAAGGGGAAGCCATTTCAAAGTTTCTGCAAAATTAGGTTTGGTTCAACTGTTTAAGTTCACCAAGACAATATATACTCAGTTTATTATGATATTACTGTTTTTCCATATGAGGAGATGCTTTTGGTGATTCTTGATAGGGGGAGGAGAAGGTGATGTCAAGAAAGACAAGAAGAAATTCATCACTAAAGAACAAGAACCTGAACAGTAAGTTTTCCATATAGTGATTGATTTCTGTCTTGTTTTTATTATTAGTTGTTTTCCTTTTCATGATTTTGATAATTTTGTCAAGAACAACATACGATATTTGACAAGAAGATTGAGTTTTTTCTGAATTACTTTAGTTTATTGAAAACAAATAAGTGAAAAGGGATTGCCTGGTTTTAGGTATTGGCAGACAGCAGGAGAAAGAGCAGGGGAGAACCCAATGATGACACCTCTTCCCTATATAATCATATTTGGAATGTCAACACCATTTGTGATCTTGGCTATTGCTTTTGCAAATGGTTGGATTAAGGTTCCAATAAGATGATTAAAGCCTGATCCACAGAGAATTTCAAGAAGGAACATTTGGATGTCTCATTTTATTTATTCTGCACTGACCTTTTTCTTCAGCTGAGTTTGCAATGTATAAGAGTTACCCCTGATCTATACACAATTTTTTGTTTATAATTTGCTGTATCATAGGCAGATATCGAATTGTGGTGCAGAATATTGTTGCATTTGTTATTCTGTTCTGGTACAGTCCGTAGTGTGCATCCTCCATTCTGACAATTGAAAGGAGCAAAAGCATAAATACAGTTCTCTTGTCAAATGTTCTTGTGTGAAAGTATTTGAATATACAACCCAGAACATTAAAGCTATGGGTGGAGTAACTCAGAGAATTTATAATCGAGTATGAGAACGGACTATGGTTGTCTTTGATCATGTGAAAAATTTTGAGTATCCAACGGAAAACCTAAGTCACTAACTGGAGTAGGCAAATACTTTTATAATCTTCATCTGTTGATGCATTTCTGCGGGAACACTTACATCCTCATGAAAGATGGAAAAAAAGGAGAAAACAGAAACTTCAGATGATCAAAAAATGATTAATTTGTTTGGTTGATACATATCCAGTAAGTTTCCCTTCAGCTCTCTCTGAGAATGCAACCATCAACAAATAAGTAGATTGAAATCTACAACTCCAAATATTTCAAATTTCATGTCTTGCAGAAAAGGGAAATTAGATGCTTTCTGAGACTCTTGCCAGATCACTCTGTAAAACATAGGGTTGCGTGGACAGAAAAGGCGTGGGAGCAGAGCTTCATGACTGCATAGCAGTTTTGATTCAGATATACAACAACTATTACACCTTAATCTGAAGCAAGTTGGGTCCGTTATATGAATCCTCGTTGATTCATGTCAGTTCAATGCTATTTATTCCAAATATACATAAAGAGCAAATTGGTCAGCATGTGGTCCACCTTTCATTGCAACAGTTAACATTTAGTTTCGTCAAGGGCAGACCCTCCTGTCAGCAGGTCTGGACACAACACTACCTTCAGTTGGGAACTAAGTTGCTCGGACAAGGGTGCGGATGTCCGACACGGGATGTGGATCTAGAGGTCGGATCCTTCGAGATATAAATTCTAAGATTCCGGGATAGGGATACGTGTGCGGATCTAGAGGTCGGATCCTTCGAGATGAAGCCTATTTTATACTACATCCAGTTGTACAAAGGAATAAAGGTTGCAGAGGGTACTGCCCTCATGTTGTGAATCCAAGGCCTACTGAACAGAGCACTGTATCTCACATCTCTCTCGATCACGTAGAACTTTGTTTCATGAACGGTTCCGGCAGTATTTGCCTGCAGGGTTATCTCCCTTTTAGTGGTCTCACATGCCATGCTAAACCTGTTTAAAATTCAAACTGCAGGCACAATTTGGTCCTATAGACCCAGCTATTCCACGAACCTCTATCTGATGATATTGGCCGACCTACCTAGATCAATTAAAACACGCTTAACTGGAGGTTTATTTACTACAGATATTACAAGTGCATCATTGTGTGGTTCCACGATGCCTTCAACATCCTCATCGTTGAAAGATACGGTTCCCTCCTGTACATAATCTCGAGTCTGTTTTTCTCTTGTAATGGACACTTTATTGCACTTTAAACATCGGCCCCTGGGGGACGTCAACCCTACCAATGATCATGTTGATGACGTGCTGAGGTTCCTCTTGCTCGATCTGCTTGTTGGAGTCTCT
This sequence comes from Nicotiana paniculata, assembly GCA_005239505.1. NCBI lineage: Eukaryota > Viridiplantae > Streptophyta > Magnoliopsida > Solanales > Solanaceae > Nicotiana > Nicotiana paniculata. The sequence continues at coordinate 47,105 of MDKI01051930.1, forward strand.
ATTCGTGAAGTGAACTTTGGCTCGATCACTCAAAATTCTTGGATGTGTATGTTATTGAATAACCGGGCTACTTCTTCTCTCAATTGTCGGCAATCTTCGGTTCCGTGGTTGTGAGTCCCATGATATTTAAACATTAGGTTGGGGTCCGTTTGGGAGAGATCAAATTGTAATGGTCGAGGCCACTTAGTATCTTTGACGCGTCCGATTACTGATATGATGTCGGCAACATCGACGTTGAAGTTGTACTCCGATAACCTTGGTGCTTCCTTAGACCCGATAGGTCTGTCAAAACCTTTTTTTCTCACGAGTCCTCGGTTATTAGTAACTCGGTCACTCTTTCTTTCACTTCTCACAATGTTGCTTCCGGACCCATTACTCCTTCGATCTCTATTGTATGGTTTATACCGGTCTCTGTTCGATCTTGGTTCATGATCGATGGCCCTTTTAGATTTGTCACTACTACTGACGGGATAAACGGACCTCGAAGGGGGACCAAGCTGATCGTTTCGACCCTGATTTTTTTATGGGTACATGTTCTGGACGTCGTCCCACGATACCGCCGGGTATTCTATCAATTTTTTATTCAACTGCTGTGAAGCCAATGAGCTTGGGGTTGAGTCCTTGGGTGAAGGCCTGAATGGCCTAATCGTCCACAATCGGAGGCAGACCCATCCGTTCCATTTGAAACCTCGACATAAATTCCCTGAGCATCTCGTTATCTCTTTGCTTTACTTTGAGGAGGTCTAACTTCCTGTTCTCGGCCTTGATGGCCCCGGCGTGCGCTTTTACAAAGGCATATTCAAGCATAGCAAATGAGTCAATAAAATTATCGGGTAAGTTGTGATATAAAATCATAGCTCCTTTTGACAAGGTCTCTCTGAAATTTTTTAAGCAGAACAAACTTGATTTCGTCATCTTCCAAGTCTTTCCCCTTGATTGTGCATATGTAGGAGGTCATATGTTCATTTGGATCAGTTGTCCTATTATACTTCGGAATTTCGAGCATACAAAAGAACTTTGGGATTGGCTTCGGAGCTGCGCTCAGAGGGAAAGGCTTTTGGACAACTTTCTTGGAATCGAGGCCCTTCAGTATCGGTGGTGCTCCTGGGATTTGATCGACCCTTGAGTTATAGGTCCTCCATTTTTTTGTCGTTGGCTTCGATTTTCATTTCTCGACTCCACCCGTTTTGTTAGTTCCTCAAGAATCTTTATTATCTCAGGGTTGGTCCCAGGTTATGCTTCACCCGTCCGTTCTGTGGCCGATTCATTTTTGCGAGCATTTTCCCGGGGTGAATCGGGCTGAACCCTACTGGAGACGCGACTTTAGTTCTGCAACTTGGCTATCGCTGCCTATTGAGCATGTAACATTTCAAAGATCACGCACAAATTGATCCTATCACCTTCGCCGTCATGCGTACTCCGAGCTATCGACCGGGCTCCCCGCGAATGCTGTTTTCGGGGTCAATAGGTAAGTTTGCTTCGATAGCCACGTGTGAGTTAGTATCGATCAGATCAGCGAATGGAACTCCGTTGGGGTCAACAAAGGATGCCTTGTTGCTGGGTACCACGTTGTTGTTCTCTCCATGGTGGTCGGATTCAGTATCTACGTTCAAATGGGCAGATTGGGAGTTCGACATTTTTAATTTTGACCTGAAACTAAAAAGCTCAAAGAACAAGTGTAAAATATAATGTGTTATGGAGATTTGTATTAAATTGGCACTATTATCCTTATCCCCACGGCGGGTGCCAAACTGTTTAACCTAAAAAATGGATAATAATTAAATTTATCAGTGGTTTTAAGGATACGCCGCTTAATTCAATCTAAATGATGAATTGCATTAGATTAAACAGATAAAAGACGTAATATATTGTCAAACCAATTAAGGGAAGTGATCCCGGACTCAGTAATAGCTTTAATGAAATTCTTGTCTTCAATCCCGGGCTCACGTTAATGATGAACTGATGAACAAAAGTGAGGACTTTGAATAATATATAAAATAAGAGTATATTGCATTGACATGCTTTTTACAATGTCCCTAATGAATAATCCGACCCCCCTTTATACAATAGGGGAGTTTTACCCCAAGGACAATTTCATAAAGGTAAAAACCTTCCGTTTTACTAATCACCGTTATTTGCCGAGATTCACGCCGTGACATCTGACTGGTCACGGATATCACGGTCCTTTGTTGGCCGTGCTCGATTATCTGGTAATGCTCTCCGAAGATTTTTGGATTTGAATCAAACCTGAGGGTCGTAGCCGCGATGCTTTCGAGGGCAGGCATTTAGCCCGGACCTCGAATCGAGGTCTCCTTTCCTTTATTCCGGTTTCTTGCAGTCATGTCTCTTACTGCGTTTACTCCATCGAAAACAAAGGCGTCTCGCGGGCTTAGTTTCACCCGTATACACCACTAATTTTTTTACCGAGTATTCCATGGGCATGATGAATTTCTCAGGCACGTCACCTAGTTAGGATGATATTTAGATTTACAACATACAAAAAAAGGGTTGGAGATTCTGACAATGATGGTTGATCAGTTTTAAAGGCTTCCTTTGGAAATAAATGTCCACAAAATAGGATTTCCATAGTATAAATACTACTAGAAATCCAAAAAAACCAACCGAGCGATACCGACCAATATTGGTGGGTCAACAAAACCCACCAAAAAACCGTCCAACACGAGCGAAAACTACCAAAAATTATATCTTATAATTTTTTAAAATTACACCAACCGAAATTGGTCGGTATATTGGTCAAATATTTGACCACAATGGTCAGACTTGCTTAGTCAAAACACCTTTTTTAATTACCTACAATCATCGGTCGGTAATGTGGACTCACATTTTTAAATTTAATAATTTTATATTACTATTTAAAATATTTTATAAAGTTTATAGTTAAATTTACCGACCAAAGTAGGTCGGTTATTGCAGGGAATATTTTACCGACCAACTTTGGTCGGTAGATGTAATTTCTGAAAAATTACCGACTAACTTCAGTCGGTTCATAGGTCAAACATAGTCAAACTTTTGAATCAAATTAATATTTTCTATCTAAATAATATAAATGTAATATGTTAACACTTAATTTTATAACACGAATAATGAATACACTAACATATACTATAACAAGCTATATATAGTTAAAGTAGTCCAACGAAGTGTGTGTATGTGTCTATAAATATATATAGCCGCATCTAAGAACGCGAAGAGCTAGGGCCATTGGGTCGGGTTCTTTTGGGGTTAGACACATGAATAAGCAATAATCTAATTAGTCTATATAATTGATCATCATCAAATATATCTATTTGTAAATTGGTTCATCGACTTGTAACTTAATTAGATGCATCGATGAGTATTAAAACAAAACGTCTCAACCTATATCGTTGAATATTAACAAAATTGATTAATCTATGTCATGCATTATTAGTGATGAATGAATGAAATATAGAAGAATTAATACTAAACATATTTGACATGTATATATGGATAACAAATCAAAGAAATGAAATAAGTTATTAGCATTTAAGTAGTTAATATAACAATCGACTAAATATATTTAAAATAATATAATATATGTTTATTTCATCAATTGATAAAGTTTTTGTACGTAGTAATGTATGTGATTGATCATCAATAATAATATAATGTGTGTGTGTGTAAAATTACTCATATACTTAATTATAACTTAAAAAATTAACTTAGATAGATAAATACAAAAGATAAAACATCTTGACCGATATTTATTAATCTATGTGATATGTAATTAATTATAAAATGAATGAATATATAAGATGAAATGTGGAGTTCGAATAAGATGGGACTATGCAGATGTGATTTGATTACTGCTAGTTGAACAAAGTCACCATTAAGAACAAGTACTCGTTGCCACGTATTGATGATTTGTTTGACCAGTTGCAGGGTGCTAGTGTGTTTTCTAAGATTGACATGAGATCCGGGTACCATCAGTTGAAGATTCGGGACTCGGATGTTCCGAAGACTGCTTTCCGTACTAGATTTGGCCATTATGAGTTTCTAGTGATGTCTTTCGGCTTGACTAATGCCCCAACGATGTTTATGGACTTGATGAACAGGGTGTTCAGGCTTTATATTGATTCATTTGTCATTGTCTTCATTGATTACATTTTGATTTAATCACATAGCATGGAGGAACACGAGCAGCGTTTGGGAGTGGTGCTTCAGACCTTGCATGAACAGAAGCTATATACTAAGTTCTCCAAGTGTGAGTTTTGGTTAGATTCCATGGCATTCATGGGTCATGTGGTATCAGGAAGGGTATTAACGTGGATCCTAAGAAGATTGAGGCGGTTCAGAGTTGGCTTCGTCCTTCTTCGACGATTGAGATCAGGGGCTTCTTGAGGTTAGCATGTTATTATCGTCGGTTCGTGGAGGGTTTCTCATCTATTGAAGCATGCTCAGTTTCGTTGGTCTGATGATTGTGAGGCTAGCTTCCAGAAGCTCAAGACAACTTTGACCACAACACCTGTCCTTGTGTTTCCTTCCGATTCGGGGATGTATATTGTGTATTACGACACTTCACGTGTTGGCTTTGGTTTTGTATAGATGCAGGAGGGGCGAGTTATTGCATATGATTCATGTCAGCTGAAGCCCCATGAGAAGAATAATCCTGTGCATGATTTGGAGTTGGCGATTGTTCATGCTCTTATAATCTGGAGGCATTATCTATATGGTGTGTCCTGTGAGGTTTACACAGATCATCGCATTTTGCAACATTTGTTTAAGAAAAGAGATCTCAATTCGAGGCAGCGTACATGGTTTGAGTTACTGAAGGATTATGACATCAACATTCTATATCACCCGGGCAAGGTGAATGTAATCGTGGATGTCTTGAGAAAGATGGCAGGGAGTATGGGTAGCTTGGCATTCATTTCAGCATAGGAGAGGCCACTAGCATTGGACATTCAGTCCTTGGCTAACAAACTTGTGAGGTATGATATTTAAGATCCCAGTCAAGCTCTTGCCTGCGTCGTTGCCCAGTCCTTACTATTGAAGCATATCAAGGCCCGACAGTTTGATGATCCGCACTTGTTGGTTCTTAGGGAGAAGGTACTACATCATAGTGCAAAAGAGGTTTCTATTGGCAAGGATGGTGTTCTGCGACTCCAGGGTCGTCTATATGTTCCTAATGTCGATGGCCTGAGGGAGAGGATCTTAGAAGAGACACACAGTTCTTGATATTCCATTCACCAGGTGATATGAAGATGCATCGCGACCTGAAGCAGCATTATTGCTGGCGGCAATAATTTTATGTCTACTAGTGTGTGCCAAGAACAATTTTATGTACTCACGCTACACTTATGCACTTAACTGTGCATGATCTGAGGCAGGTGCATCTGGATATCTGTCTGGCACGCATACTTGATCCTAGTTAGAGATTCCACACTAAGCTGCCCTTCCTAGTCATTCAACAATATGCTGGAGTCTATATTCTATTTTATTTTTGTCTATTCTATTTCAGACAGTAGGGAAAACATCTTCTTTATATTGTACTAGTTGTCGACATACTTGTGACACTAGATCTTGGCACACACTAGTAGACTTATGATATTGGTTTTGTTTCTATGGTTATAAATACTTCTAGATGCTTTCATTTATTGTCTTAAATTTGTTCCTCATTAAATTTCTAAATTAAGGAAAATTACTATATCCTTAGGTTATTCATTGTTGTCTTTTCTAGAAACGTTGTTGGACGCCATCACGACCTGATATAGAACTGGGTCGTGACAACATGGTATCAGAGCACTAGGTTCACGTAGGTCTCACAAGTTATGGGAAGGCCTAATATAGTCTTGTGGATCGGTGCGGAGATGTCCGTACATATCTTTGAGAGGCTATAGGGGGTTAAGAAACTACTCTCTATTCATCTCCTATCGTGCATGCAGTCGTTGTATATCATACCCCAGGCACTCTCCCCATGGGCGGAGCCCAGCCAGTCGTAGTGGCTGTACCTGAGCGTAGACTAGCTGCAGCCGGTGAGCCGTAAAAGCTTTTGGACAGATTGAATAGGCTTCACCCTCTGATCTTTGGGAATGAACGACATGAGGATCCTCAGAACATTATTGATATGTGTAGGGACAGACTGCACAACATGAGGATATTGCAGTCTCACGGGGTGTATTTCACTACCTTTCAGTTGGAGGGCAGCGCACGTAGGTGGTGGAAGGCTTATATTCATGGCAGACCAGCAGATTCTCCTCCCATGACATGTGACCAATTTCCATGCCTGTTCTTGGATAGGTGGGTGCGGGTGAAATCCGCATCTTTGCGCCCTTTACTTACTTCATGACTTGTACGCGTGGTCGGAATTGAATTTCAGGAAGTTCAGAGTTGATTTGGAAATAAAAATTCTAATTTCGGAAGCCTTAAGTTGGAGAAATTGACTAAAGTGTGATTTTTGAATAAACAACCTTGGAATCGGGATTTGAAGGTTCAAACAGGTTCATATGATGATTTTGGGCTTGGGCGTATGTCCGAATCGAGTTTTGGATGACCTTGGATTTCGGAGATTAGAGCAGAAGAACTCCGTAACGGCGGAGAGGGGCTGAAAGCCACTTGACTGTAAGGAGAGGGGTTTCTCCTCAAATCCAAATGATTTCTCTTCTTCTCTTAAGCTCCACCGAGTTATTCTATATGTCGGAAGTTTAAAGATTGGATTGAGGAATGCAAACTCATTCGACAAAGAGCCCATGCAGGACTTGTTCGGAACTATTGGAATGATTTAGTTACCATTCGATTCTACCAGAATTTCTTTAGTAGGGCGGAGGTGTCATTCCTCACGTTTACCGTTGTCCCCAGACTTCACTCTTTCAACACTTGTATACTTTCTAAAGAGTCAGGCATGCCCCTGTCCCTGTCTCCAAGTGTGTGATCCACCGATTCGCTGAGTGACTTTTTCTTACTGCTGCGCTTACGTCCCTATCTCTTAAAGCCCTATCAGACGTCCGTTGTCGTTAAGAAAAATGAACCATTTAACCTTTTAACCAGTGTATGCTAAGTAGTGGAAATAAGAATCTGAACTTTTATCTTCCACCCTCTGAGAGGGTAGAGTTACGGTTCCAGTTTGAGCAGCTCCAACAGGGTCAGATGTCCGTGACCGATTATGAGGTGAGATTCTCCGAGATGTCCCGCCATGCACTTATGATACTCCCTACTGAGGCAGAGCGAGTGCGGAATTTTGTTGCAGGGATGCATTCAGGTATTCAGGCTAGTATAGATCGGGAGGTTGAGATGCAGACTCCCTATCAGTTAGTAGTGGAGATTACTCGCAGGATTGAGGGTTACCCTCAGAAGGGTGGAGAGCAGATGCAGCGGGCGAGGTCTAGTTTCTTGTGGAGAATTCAGAGGTTCCCCAGCCGGAGGCAGAGGTCATTTTGGGAGTGGTCAGCCCAGCAGGCCCCCATATCTAGCATCCCCACCTCATGGGGGTATTCTAGTGAAACTTTATTGCAGTGCTATGCCGGAGAGTTCTTTCCGCGCACCAGCTATTCAGGGCTCTTCTAGTGGGTACTCTAGTCATCAGGGTTCCTCCAGTGCCTACTTCAGTTCCATGCCAGAGAGTTCATATCGCCTACCATCTATTCATAGTTCTTCCGGTGGGTATTCAGGCATTCTGGGTCAGACTTTAGGGCAGCAGTCCATCTCCGAGAGGTTGTTTTGAGTGCAGGTATCTTAGTCATGTGCGATTTCCCAAGGCTTTGGAGCAAGGCAGTGCAACAGGGTCAACAACCCATGATTACAGCTCCAGTAGCCACACTAGTCGCCCGGCCGCCCAAAGGCAGTGGGCAGGTGGGTAGAAGCCGTCTTAGAGGTGGAGGTCTGACAAGCGGAGTCTAGCCAGGTGGCGCTCCAGCCAGATTTTATGGTTTTTCAGCCATAACAGATGTAGTGGCCTCATATGCCGTGATCACATGTATTATCTCTATCTGCGATAGGGATGCTTCAATATTATTTTATCCAGGATTTACCTATTCGTATGTATCTTCCCTGTTTGCTCATTTTCTGAATATTCCTCGTGAGTCCTTGGGTACTCCTGTCTATGTGTCCACTCATGTGGGCGATGCTGTTGTTGTGGATCGGATCTATCGGTCCTGTGTGGTTATATTTTGTGGTTACGAGACTAGAGTAGATCTGATGTAGCTTGATATGACCGACTTTGAGGTCATCCTAGGCATGTAGTAGCTATCTTCGTATCACGCCATCCTTAATTGCCATGCTAAGACTGTTACCTTAGCGATGCCAGAGTTTCCTAGATTTGAGTGGAATGGTTCGTTTGTTAGTACATCTAGTCGGGTTATAACTTTTATGAAGGCTCGACACATGGTCGAGAAGGGTTTCTTGGCTTATCTAGCCTATATTTGGGATACTACCGCAGAGTCTATGACGATTGATACAGTGCCAGTAGTCCGGGAGTTCGCCGATGTGTTTCCTTCCGATCTTCCAAGCATACCACCATATTGTTATATCGATTTCTATATTGACTTGGCTCCAAGAACCCATCCTATATCTATCCCTCCGTACCGTATGGCTCTGAAAGAATTGATGGAGTTGAAGGAACATCTTGAGGAGTTGCTAGCAAAGAGGTTCGTGAGGCCGAGTGTATCACCTTGGGGTGCACCAGTATTATTTGGGAATAAGAAATATGGGACTATGCGGATGTGCATTGATTACCATCAGTTGAGCAAAGTCATCATTAAGAACAAGTATGCGTTGCCACACATTGATGATTTGTTTAACCTGTTGCAGGGTGCTAGGGTGTTTTTCTAAGATTGGCTTGATAGTGGGGTACCATCAGTTGAAGATTCGGGACTCAGATGTTCCGAAGAATGCTTTCCGTACTAGACATGGCCATAATGAGTTTCTAGGGATGTCTTCAGTTTGACTAATGCCCCATCGGCATTTATGGACTTGATGAACAAGGTGTTTAAGCCTTATATTGATTTGTTTGTCATTATGTTCATTTATGACATTTTGATTTACTCACGTAGCATGGAGGAGCACGAGAAGCATTTCGGAGTGGTGCTTCAGACCTTGCGGGAATAGAAGCTATATGCTAAGTTCTCCAAGTGTGAGTTTTGGTTAGATTTCGTGGCATTCTTGGGGCATGTGGTATCGGGAGACGGTATTAAGGTAGATCCCAAGAAGATTGATGTGGTTTAGAGTCGGCCTCGTTCTACTTTGGCGACTGAGAGCAGGAGCTTCTTGGGGTTAGCAGGTTATTATCGCCGGTTCGTGGAGGGTTTCTCATCTATTGCAACACCTTTGACTAGATTAACCCAAAAGGGTGCTGAGTTTCGTTGGTCCGATGATTGTGAGGCGAGCTTCCAAAGGCTCAAGACAACTTTGACCATAGAACCAGTCCTTGTGTTGCCTTCCAGTTTAGGGATGTATAATGTGTATTGCGACGCTTCACGCGTTGGCTTGGGTTGTGTATTAATGCATGAGAGGAAAGTTATTGCATATGATTCACGTCAGCTGAAGAACCATGAGAAGAATTATCCTGTGCACGATTTGGATTTGGCCATGTTCTTCATACTCTTAAGATCTAGAGGCATTATCCATTTGGGGTGTCTTGTGAGGTTTACACTGATCATCGCAAATTGCAGCATTTTCAAGAAAATGGATCTCAATTTGAGGCAGTGTAGATGGCTTGAGTTACTGAAGGATTATGACATCACCATTCTGTATCACCTGACAAAGGGAATGTAGTCGTGGATGCCTTGAGTAGAAAGGCAAAGATTATGGGTAGCTTGGCATTATTTCAGCAGAGGAGAGGCCACTAGCCTTGGACATTCAGCCCTTGACTAACACACTTGTAAGGTTGTATATTTCAGAGCCCAGCCGAGTTCTTTCTTGCGTCGTTGCCCAGTCGTCACTATTGGAGCAGATCAAGGTCTGACAATTTGATGATCTGCACTTTTTGGTTCTCAGGGAGATGGTACTACAGGGTAGAGACAATGAGGTTTCTATTGGCGAGGATGGTATTCTATGACTATAGGGTCGTCTATGTATTCCTAATGTCGATGGCCGGAGGGAGAGGATCATAGAGGAGGCGCATAGTTCTCGATACCATTCACCCAGGTGCTACAAAGAAGTATCACGACTTGAAGCAGCAATTTTGGTGGTGGCGAATGAAGAAAGAAATAGTTGAGTATGTAGCTAGATGTCCAAATTGCCAGAAGGTTAAGTATGAGCACCAGAGGCCATGAGGCCTACTCCAGCAGATGACTATACCTGAGTGGACGTTGGAACACATCACTATGGACTTCGTAGTTGGGTTGCCATGGACTTTGCGGAAGTTTGAAGCAGTTTGGGTCATTGTAGACAGATTGACCAAGTCGGCACACTTCATTCCTGTGATGACTACGTATTCTTCAGAGAGGTTGGCCCAAATTTATATTTAGGAGATAGTTCAACTTTATGGTGTGCCTATTTCCATCACTTCAGACAGAGGGTCCTCAGTTTACTTTGCATTTTTGGAGAGTCGTACAGAGTGAGTTGGGGACCCGTGTAGAGATTAGCACATCATTTAATCCACAGATCGATGGGCAATAGCAGCGGATCATTCAGATATTAGAGGACACGCTCTGAGCATGTGTGATTGATTTTGGAGGGTAGGGGGATCGATTCTTGCCTTTGGCCGAGTTTGTTTACAACAACAATTACTATGTCCAGCATCGAGATGGGCCCATTCGAGGCTTTATATGGTCGACGGTGTCGTTCTCCCATTGGGTGGTTTGAGCTCGGCGAGGCTAGGTTGTATGGTATTGATTTGGTGAAGGATGCCTTTGAAATGGTAAAATTGATTCAGGAGAAACTTCGCACAGCACAGTCCTGACAGAAGAGCTACACGGACCAGAAGGCGCGTGATTTATCATTTATGGTAGGCGAGAAGGTTCTTTTGAAATTCTCGTCGATGAAGGGGATTATGAGATTCAGTAAGAAGGGCAAGTTGAGCCCAAGGTTTATAGGCCTATTTGAGGTGTTGAGGCGAGTTGGAGAGGTTGCTTATGAGCTTGATTTTTCCTCCCAGCTTATTGGGAGTTCAGCTATTCTTACATCTGTCTATGCTCCGTAGGTACCACGCTGACTTGTCACATGTGTTGGACTTCAGCACGATTAAATTAGATGTGGGTTTGGGTTATGAAGAGGATCCAGTTGTCATTGTGGATAGGCAGGATCGCCAGTGAGATCCAACAGGATTCCCGCGGTAAAGGTCTAGTGGAGGGTCCAACCATTCGAGGAGGCAACTTGGGAGTCTGAGGAGGACATGCGAAGCAGATACCCACACTTATTCTGCACACCAGGTATTATTATAGACCCGTTCGAGGACGAAGGTTTTTTAAAGAGGTGGAGAATGTAATGACCGGACCGATCGTATTGCTTTCTAGAACCCACTTCCCCTAAATAAGACTCCATGTATGTGCTTTTACTGTTTTATGACTTGCAGGGATGGTTAGTTTTAGATTTGAAAAGGTTTGGGTTGAAATCGAAACATTTGAATCCTTAAGTTGGCCTTAAAAGGCTAAGTTTGACTTCGGTCAACGCTTTGAGTAAACAAATTCGGAATCGAGATTTGATGGTTTCAATAGGTTCATATGATGATTTCGGACTTGGGCATATGCTCGGTTCGGATTTTGGATGACCGTGGAGCGTTTCGGCGCCTAATATCAAAGGTTGGTTCTTGAATGATTTTGAAGTTCTTTAAATGTGGTTTGGAGTAGGTTTTGGTGATATCAAGGTCCGAATGGAGTTCCGAGATAGGGAACAATTCCGTAATGTCATTTGTGACTTGCACGCAAAATTTGGTGTCATTCCGAGTAGTCTAAGTATGATTCGGCCCGTTCAGAAAGATTTGGAAACTTAAAGTTCATGTTTTGATTAAATATGGTTTTAGGGTGTGATTCGTAGTTCTGTTGTTGATTTTCGCCTTTCGAGAGTTCTAGCAGGTACATATCATATTTTCAAACTTCTTGGTGCCTTTGGACGGGGTCCCGAGGGGCTCGAGTGAGTTTCGGACCCCTCGGAGATAAGCTTGAAAAAATAGAATATTATGTTCTGGTTTCCTTCTTCGCGAACACGGAAGGACTCTCGCTTTTGCGTAGAAGAAATTTGGGGATGGAAGAACTTTTTCTATGTGTTCACAATAGCTAATCTGCATTCGCGAAGGTCTGGGATCTGTGACCTTCGCGTTCGCGTGAGGCGACTCGTGTTCGCGTAGAGTAGACTGGGCTGAGCTTGGGTCGCTAATTGTTCTTCACGTTCACAAAGGTTAGGCCAAGCCAGCCTTCGTGTTCGCGATGAAGGAGGCAGCTGTGCAGTGAGTTTTAAAAACGAGACTTAGGCATTTTTGGGGTAATTTATTGAACTCTTGGGCGGTTTGAGAGCTTTAAGGAGAGGATTTCGACCTAGCTTTGTGAGGTAAATAATTTCTACCTAATGTGAGATTAATACATAGATTATGGGTGGATTTTAACATGAAATTTTTGAGAAATCACGGGTTTAGATGAAAAACCTAGGTTTTGATAAAAAATGGGATTTTACCACGAAAATGGTTATGAAACATAGTAAAAATCATATATTTATGTTCCTAAGGTTATGGGTAACAACTTTCTTCTAAAATTTCCGAAACCCAGTGTCACACCTCCTTTTTCCGACACAGGGTTGGATACGAGAGTTTTTTCCAATTTAAGTGACA
>ML303063.1:0-41766 GCA_005239505.1 Nicotiana paniculata
TATATATATATATATATATATATATATATATATATATATATATATATATATATATTTATTTAACTATTGTATGAAAGTTGAACAATATTATATAAAAATTATATTTAAGTTGTATAATATTGTAGTTGTATATAACTGAGTAGAAATAATGTATGAAAACTATAGATAAGTTGTATAATATATAATTAGTTGTATGAAATTTGTTTTTACTATGTATAAATCAGATACAAAATATACAAAAGACATATTGTATAAAATTTGTATAATAATTATATTTACGTTGTATAATATTGTAGTTGTATATAACTGAGTAGAAATAATGTATGAAAACTATAGATAAGTTGTATAATATATAATTAGTTGTATGAAATTTGTTTTTACTATGTATAAATCAGATACAAAATATACAAAAGACATATTGTATAAATTTTGTATAAAATTTATATTTAAGTTGTATGTTATTATAGTTGTATTTAATTGGGTAGAAATAATGTGTGAAAGTTGTAGATAGTTTATAGATAAATTATATAATATATAATTAGTTGTATGAAATTATTTTTACTATGTATAATCAGATACAAAATATACAAAAGGCATATTGTATAAATTTTGTATTTAAATTGTATGTTATTGTAGTTATATTTAACTGAATAGAAATAATATATAAAAATTGTAGATAAGTTATATAATATATAATTAGTTGTGTGAAATTTATGTTTACTGCACACCATTTCCATTCAAACTCATTGCTAATATTAGGAGAATACAAACATTTAAAGTCAACGCAAAAATTTTATGTACATGAAGCACGAAAGAGCACCCTTATCAATATAGCAGAGGGCGACGTCGACTTACGGGCTGCTTCTGATTCACGACTACATAGCAGAGGGCGACGTCGACTTCACGACCTCGGCTAGCGGCGACTCCTCTCCTCGACGACTGCTTTTTTGCTCATTATTGACCTTTATTCTACAATCTTCAAGTGTTCAACATGTTCATAAACTTCTTCATTCTTCATTTTCAATCTTGAGGTTTTTTGTTAGTTCAACTTGTTATAATTTATTTAGTTTCTTATTTTGACAATAATCAATTTTTGAGCATTTAAAGAATCAATATTTTTGGGGATAATGCTATATACACTGTCACACTCCTTTTCTACCCCCGAAATATGTGTTATATGAATTGTGGGTTAAAGAAGTTTTTTCAATTGAAGTGACAAATTTGAGCAGGGATTATTTTATTTACAGAGTCGCCACTTGAAATTGATTTTTCGGTGTTCCAAGTCACCTTTTATTTGAATCCCTAGTCAAATGAATGTTTGACTCTATTTTTATCGGTCCGTGAAAATAAAGTCCGGGTAAGGAATTCTGTTGACCGGGGAGAAGATGTGAGGCATTCCTCGAGTTCCGTGGTTCTAGCATGGTCGCTTTATTGACTTAAAACTTGGCTTGAATTAATTTTGGATAAATTTGTGATTTATATTATTTCATGTTTTACCTATCCACTTTTATTTATTAAAATTATTAAAGAAATATTTGAATAAAATTGTCCTAATCGCACCACGCAAGCGAATGTGCGACCGATGAATTTATTAATTTTGTCGTAACAGTGCTATGCAATCGAATCCGCAGTTATGACAAAGGACTATTAGCATGCTATTATTTTTCAGAAAGATTACTATATTTGTGCTTTGAAAAAATTAATTTTTTGAAAAATTATTAAATGTTACTACCGCGCTACGCAAACGAATCCGCGATTATGGCAAAAGGAATGGAAATTAGTTAAAACTATTGGATATGAGATGAGATTATCGAGTTAATTTATTGGATGTTAAACATCACGCTACACAAGCGATTCCGTAAAGTTAAAGCGCGCCTACTAATTGCCTAGCGTTTAAATTAATTATTTAAAGTGATTATGTTATTGAGTCATTAACTTTAAAGAAAATTTGACTTTTAGTGAATCCACTTGAAACCTTAACGAAAGTCAAACAACTCATTTTATTTTTGGTTTAGTAATTTCAAGTTTATCTCAATAACTCAATGATGTACTGGAAAATATATTAAACAAATAAAATATTAACACCAAATATTTAGACACCTACGAAAAAGGGCCTTGCTCAAGTTAGAAACGCACCACATAAAGTAGTTAATGAGAGATTTAAGGAAATACAATATTTTCCAATTGAACCAAAGTTCAAATAATAAGAAATCGTAATGCCAATGTCTTACTATACAAGAAATGTTGTAAACAAATAAAAACTTTCTTTTAAACATTAAATTCACTTTAACAATACTATGAATTTTAAGAAACTTATCTCAAACAGTGGCTAAACATGCTTCCAATTGAACACATGAGTTCATTTTTTAAATTGACAACGTTAAAGTAAAGAGATTAAAATCACTCATCATATTTATTTTCTATTAAAACTGAACATGTTATTTACTCTAACAAGACCCTGAGTATTTAAGCTAAAATTTGTCACAACAAACAGAGAATGGTAATAACAATCAAAATAAATAGTTCATGTCATTTAAACTCTAGCAATACCACCCAAACAAGATACACGAATCAAACATTCGTACATATACACATATAACTCAGAGGAACCAAAAGTGATCATCAGTGAACTATAAACTCCCTACTTCATTCATTTGCAATTTAAAGTACATTATAAGGCGCAAAACGTTACCTAATGTTGCAGATTTAAGACGGGGCAGTAGTGGTGAACTCAAAGTTGCACAAAACTTTGGAAACTCAGCTATGGAAAATCAGCAACAAGCAGCCAACGCATAACAAACAGCAGAAAATCCAAAGCACTTGAACCCATAAACTCTTTAAGAGAAAAGGTTTAAAGAAAATCCAAAACAAAGAGAACCAAGAAACTCTTCTAAATTATTTCCAAGAGGAAAATAATTTCTGAAATTTTTCCCCTTTTGTTGTCTTTTTTTTTCCTGATGTTCCCCCTAGTGTGTGTAGATGTGTCAGAATATGTGTTAAGAGTGTTAAAAAATCTGCCTTTTAATTGAAAGAAAGACCTCATCTTTATAGGAGATGAAGAGCTTGAATTATTACTACCAATCTGTCAAAGGACAAATTTTTCACCAAAAATATGTCCAAACTATTCAAAGGACAGATTTTTTGGTAAAAAATCTGTCCAAAAGACAAACTTTTACCATCTATGAATAGTGTTTGGAGTATTGTACTCCAAATAGTCAGCAAACAGTAAAAAGTAAACCAAACACGTACCCTACTTCATCATTTACCCTTTACCCTTCACAAACTAATATGAAACTAACTAGCCAATCCAAACTAGTGTAAAAGCAGAAAATTCAGTATTCAACTTAGCCAATTAAACTAATGCTGATATGATCAATCCAAGAAAAAAAAATCTATGATTAGGCAAAACACGCATTATAGTGAAGTAATTATTCACAACAAAATTAACTAAACGTCGAAATCAGAAATAATAGAATACGAACTAGTCGATCGATCATTATCAGAACTTAAACCTAAACAAACTAACAAATCAAAAAAGAAAAGCAAAAAGTTTAAGACAAAGAGAAAGGGATTAGGAATTTTTCCAAACTCTAGCACCCGGGGAATGGCGGGACAGTGGCACTGGTGGCGGTTCGAGAAGTGTTCGATCCCGAGCAAGCTCTTATTGTTGATAAATACCGAAACATTCAAACTCTATTGAACCGGAGTTCGATTTCAGTGTAATGAACAACAAAATCTCACTCGAGACCAGAATATAGACAAAAAGAAGAAGACTAGTGCGTTTTTGGTTGCTGCCGGTGACGGATCGACACTAGGGTGGTCGCCAGATTTTCATCACCGGATTTTTGGGGTGAAATTGACATCAATATGTAGGTCTTGAATAGCTCTATCCGTTGATGTAGGTATTGTAGTGTGGGTCGGTCTAGAACTTCACGAATTTGAGAAAAAAAGGGCGGCTAGGGTTTCGATTTTTGCTAGATTCGTGGAGATTGGTGAGGTTTTGGGAGATTTGAGTTGAAGATATGGAAAAAGGAGAGAAAGATGAGCAGATGGTGAAGTTTTGAGGGCATTTGGACCACTGACCGTGGCGGCAGAAGTGGTGGTGCGACGGCGGCGACTGAGAGAAACGGAGAGAGATAGAGATAGAGAGGAGACTAGGGTTTGTATTAAGTGAAAAATGGCCAAAAATCTGATTTACAAAGGATTATATACCTTGGAGAAAAATAAACCATGACCATTGGATCTTGAGAATTGAAGGGCTGGGATTGGATCTTGGTTTCACTTAATGAAACGACGTAGTTTTGTTTAAAACTACGTCGTTTTTAACCCTCTCCTAACAGCCACTTAATTGGCATTAAAATTGCACTCTTAGCCACCCAACCATTTCAATTTTAACCATTTTCCTTTAATCCTATCTTATTAAACTATAATCTAATTAACCTAAATACCAACTAATAAAATTAAACCTAATAAAACTCATTAGCTAACAATTGAATTAATCATATGAGAAATTAATTTGATTAACTTATCAAGTAATTAGTCAATTAAAAGAGCACATACACAAAAAGACAATATTTTTTTGGTATTTTTGTGATAAGAAAAATTGCAATGATAAAAAAAAATGTAAAAATTGAGAAAGAAAAAGAAATCAACAAAACACTTATAAATTTAGGAGATGTTAAAAATAGTGCAAAAATCAGGTATTCAGAGCTGCCCCTCTTTGCTCGAGAACATGAAGTGTTTTCGTGCAAAGAAAAGTGAATTCCATAGCTAATTTTTGCTCACATATCACTCCAATGGAAGCAATTTTTGAAAAATGATGACCGAACCTTGCTTCCGAGGTTGCCTACATATCCTTGTTTAGATGAATCAGGTCAGTGTAGTTCTGAAAAAATTTGGTAGCTGGGACTACCGGACACTGGAGTTAAGACTGTTGTTGTTGTTGTTGTTGTTGCTGTTACTGTTACCTGCTGCTTACATCAAAAGAAGAAGAGAACTACATATTGCTGCAAGTTAAGAGTTACAAAATTCCTATCTATGTGTCTTCTGGAGTCAAATCTTGATTCTTGACTTGCTCGCTTGCGTTGACCTTAGATTGGATCTTGATTCCCCTTGAAGAAAATATTATGACTCAATCTCGATTGCTTGCTTTCTGGATTAGAATTTGAGAAGATGAATCTTGAGAAGCTGGGTTGCTGACACATTGTCAAAGTTGATTCGAACTATTCTGTGATCGTCCTTCTGATGATAACTAAAACTGCAAGCTTCGATTGTCACAACCTGTGCTCTGCGGCGGGGCCTGCAAAGACATCAAAGACGAAAAAAAAGAATAAAATTTTCTGCCCTAGTTTGGACTAGGAAATTTTGTTACTTATCAGAAAAGCTATAAACTATCTAATTTATTGAAAGGCAGACAAGAACAGTAGTATAAACTAGCTAAAAGAGATAAAATTTGTAACTAGGGATTGTGTACTCTACGTTACCAAAAGGATATGTAATCAGGGGTTGGTACCCTGTATTACTGAAAGGGAAAGTAACCAGGGTTGCTACCTTGTATTACTGAGAAGATATATAACCAGGGGTTGGTACCCTGTATTACTTAAAGGAATGTAATCAGGGGTTGGTACCCTGTATTACTGGAAGAAAATTTAACCAGGGGTTGGTACCCTGTAGCACTGGAAGGAAATGTAACCAGGGGTTGACACCCTGTATTACTGGAAAGGAATGTAACAAGGGGTTGGTACCTTGTATCACTGAATAGGAATGTAGAACAAAATGTAACCAGAGGTTAGTACCCTGTATCACTGAAGAGGAATGTAACCAGGGGTTGGTACCCTGTATTACTGAATGAGTGTAACCAGGGGTTGGCACCCTGTATTACTGGAAAAGAATGTAACCAGGGGTTGGCGCCCTGTATCACTAGGAAGGAATGTAATCAAGGGTTGGCACCCTATATTACTAAGGAAAACTGTAACCAGGGGTTGGTACCTTGTATTACTGGGAAGAAATGTAACCAGGGGTTGGTACTCTGTATTACTAAAATGAGTGTAACCAGGGGTTGGTACCCTGTATTACTGAAATTAAATGTAATAAGGGGTTGGTACCCTGTATTACTGTAAGGAATGTAACCAGGGGTTGTACCCTGTATTACTGAAAGGAGTGTAACCAGGGGTTGGTACCCTGTACTACTGAAATAAAATGTAACCAGGGGTTGGTACCCTTTATTACTGAAAGAAGTGTAACCAGGGGTTGTCACCCTGAATTACTGATAAAGTGTTGAATCCCTCTAAGCGAAAAAGGTTCTAACTGATTTAAGCTACATAAAACACCCTGAGCAAAGAGTACTTCTATCCAAAAATATAAGCTGGATCCCCCTAGGCGATGCGATTCTACCTGAGTTAAGCTATGTAAAACACCCCAAGCGAAGAGTACTTCTACCCGAAACTATGAGCTGAATCCCCCTAGGCGAACCAGTTCTACCTGAGTTGAGCAACGTAAAATGGGAGATACGGACAGTAGTGATGCATGCTAAAAATAAAAGAAAAATGGAGATTTTAAGGAGCTTACTTTTGGTGACATTCGTCCTTTGAGAATCACCATTCTACACTACTTAGTTCCTGCTTTCAAACAAAGAAAAATTTGTGAGTTTTCAAAGTGGTGGTTGGTTTGTGGCCTTGATGCCCTGTTGTGGTTTGAATTCACGGCCACTCCGCTGTTGAAGAACTGATTCTATCAATGTGGTACCGAGGTGCTCGAATACACTGTATTGCATTCTGGAGACCTCATTTTCCGACATTGCTCCTGACTGTTTCATACTCGGATGTCCATGTACCGCTAACACTTGTCCCTAAGGCAACACAATTTTCCCACTTAAAATCAAACTCAGTTGTCTTGCACCCAGTACCAGTTTGTATCTGTAGTGCTTATCAACTTTTCTCATGAAGCAGGTCTTGCTTAGGCAAACTTTTCAGTTTCTTCGAGACACTTTGTTTTCCTTATCAAATGAGATCAGAGATGGATTCTGCCTTCGTCAATGCCATATATGCCCCGAATTGTGCTTGATATTACGGTGAAATTGTAGCCAATTTTGTAGCCATTTCTTTGTTTCACTTTTGACGAAAGATTAGACCGAAAGGGACTCAAAGAAAAATTATGGGTAAAAACAAAAGAATAATTGAAGGTGATAAAGAATTGTTCTTGAACAAAAGGTGTCCCTTTCGGGGAAAGGAATAGGGAGACTTATCTGGAAGTATATGCCGACTTCAATGAATCATGACATGCATTTTGGACTGGACGCCTGATCCATCTGCGTTGTCTAATTCTCAAAATCCATCACAAATGTTCATCTTGAAACTGTCTTGGTTGTGCTCATTCCGGGGTATCGAAAACCCTCATTCGCCTAGTAGCGCCCTTTACTGGTTTTCACTAACTGATCTCTCTTATTTCTCTACTCACCTTCGCCTTATGGTGTCCTTTTGCATTTTCACCAATAAGACTCTCTCATTTATCTGCTCACCGTCGCCTTACAGTGTCCATACGGGTTTTCACCAATAAGACTCTCTCATTTGTTCTTCTTTTTTTTAACTGAGATATGACATGTGGAAGGTTGCCCAATGACCCTGGCATGGGGAATTCAAATATTCTCAAAGATCAATCAGAAGTTCTTAACAGGGAGAAGGCGAAAAGAACCTTGAACTGAATTACAACTTTTGGAACCGTTTCTACAGAAAAAATCATAAAATGAAACAAACTTCTGCCCCAGTTTTGGAGTATTAGGCATATGGATTGTTTGTTGTGATGGGACCGAACCCAGGGTAAGGCTGCCTACGTATCCTTTTGGAATCAGATCAGACGTAGTTCAATGACTCAGAAGATTTGTTGCTTGACTTGTTTTCCCTTTTTTTTTCTTTTTCTTTTTTGCAAGTACATAGGTTCCAAAAAGTGGAAAGCAAAGAAGACAAATACATCTCAAAAGTGTTAACAACAGGGTGACACCTATTTGGAATAGCGAGAAATGATAGCCTTCGTCATCTCAATTTTGAGAAAATCATGAGTGAAAGTTCCACAATGGGTATGTATCAGACATAATATCTTTTGACTGCATCTGCATTAATAGTCATGTCTAGTACCCATCCTTCTTTATCTACTAAGTGCAAGACCCCTTTTGGTAACACTTTCTTGTTGATGTAGGGTCCTTGCCAGTTTGGGGCAAACTTTACTTTAGCTTCTACTTGGTGTGGAAGAATGCGTTTCAGAACGAGTTAGCCCACCTCGAAGTGCCTTGGACACACTTTCTTGTTGTAAGCGCGTGCCATTCTTTGCTGGTATAACTGGCCAAAACACATTGCTGCTAGCCGTTTTTCATCAATCAATATTAGTTGTCCTAATCGGATATTTACCCATTCTGTATCTTCAATCTCCTACTCCGCAATGATCCGTGAGAGGGAATTTCGACTTTAGCCGGTATTACAGCTTCTGTTCCATATACCAACAGATAAGGAGTTGCACCAATGGATGTACGAGCAGTCGTACGGTATCCCAAAATAGCAAAAGGTAACTTTTCATGCCATTGTCTGGAACCTTGGATCATCTTCCTAAGAATCTTCTTGATGTTCTTGTTCTCCGCTTCAACGACTCCATTGGCTTTTGGCCGGTAAAGGGTAGAATGGCGATGCATAATTTTAAATTGCTCGCATACCTCCTTAATCAAATTACTATTTAGGTTGGATGCATTGTCAGTGATAATGGTCTTTGGGATAGCAAAACGACAGATGATGTTGGAATAAACAAAGTCTACCACTGCTTTCTTGGTGACTGCTTTGAAACTGACGGCCTCCACCCACTTGGTGAAGTAGTCAATTGCAACCAAAATGAATCTACGACTATTTGAAGCCTTTGGCTCGATTGGTCCAATAACATCCATTCCCCAAGCAACGAAGGTCCAAGGAGAGGACATGGGACACAACTCCAAAGGTGGTGAGTGAATCAGGTCATCATGAATTTGGCATTGGTGACACTTGCGAACAAAACTGAAGCAACCTCGCTCCATTGTAAGCCAATAATACACTGCTCGCAGAATCTTCTTCGCCAAAACATATCCATTCATGTGAGGTCCACATACCCCCGAATGCACTTCAGTCATGATTTGCTCAGCTTCTGTGGCATCTATGCATCTCAACAAGTTCAAATCTGGGGTCCTTTTGTACAAAATTTCCCCATTCAGGAAGAAACCGCCGGTGAGCCGCCTTATAGTTCTTTTTTGATCTGCCTTGGCATGCTCTAGGTATTCCCTTGTTTTTAGGAATCGTTTTACGTCATGGTACCATGGTTCACCATCTGGTTCTGTCTCAATAGTATTGCAGTAATCGTGTTGATTCTGAACTTGGATTTCCAATGGATCAATATGAGTGTTACCTGGATAAGGGATCATCGAGGCTAAGGTAGACAAGGCGTCGGTTAGCTTGTTGTGAAACCTGGGAATGTACTTGAACTCGATTGATTTGAATCTTTTGCTCAGGTCTTGCACACATTGTCTGTGTGAAATAAGCTTAATGTCTCGAGTCTCCCATTCACCTTGGGCTTTCCGGATAAGCAAATCATAATCTCCCATAACCAATAGTTCATGCACATCCAGATCGAGGGCCATTTTCAGACCCATGATACAAGCTTCGTATTCTGCCGTATTATTGGTACAGAAGAAAAGAAGTCCGAACATTGCAGGGTAATGTTGTTCGATAGGTGAGATGAGGATTGCCTCGATCCCAACTCCTTTGATATTGACAGCCCCATCAAAATACATTTTCCATACATGGCTATCGTCCGGAACTAATTCCTCTATTGAGTTGACCTCTTCGTCTGGGAAGTATGTGCTCAGTGGCTTGTAATCGTCATCAACTGGATTCTCTGCCAAATGATCTGCCAAACTTGTGCTTTCATTGCGGTGCGAGTGACATAGACAATGTCGAACTCTATGAGCAGAATCTGCCATTTTGCGAGCCTGCCAGTGGGCACTGGCTTTTGAAAGATGTACTTTAAAGGATCCATTTTGGATATGAGGTAAGTGGTGTAGGATAAGATATAATGCCTCAGCTTCTGAAAAACCCAAGTCAAGGCACAACATGTCCTTTCTAAAAGGGTGTACTTAACCTCATAATTGGTGAACTTCTTGCTCAAATAATAGACTGCCTGTTCCTTTTTGCCCGTTGCATCATGTTGCCCCAGAATGCATCCAAAGGAATTATCCATCACCGATAGATATAAAAACAAAGGCCTACCAGGTTCAGGTGGGACCAGTACAGGGGGTTTTGACAGATAGTCTTTGATCCTATCAAAAAGATTTTTGGCAATCGTCCGTCCACTTGATAGCAGCATTCTTTTTCAGCAACTTAAAGATGGGCTCGCACGTGGTTGTGAGATGAGCAATGAACCTACTGATGTAGTTCAGCCTCCCAAGCAAACTCATGGCTTCCTTTTTGTTCTTCGGGGGGTGGCAGATCTCAAATGGACTTTATCTTAGATGGATCCAATTCGATGGCTCCCCGGCTGACTATAAAACCAAGGAGTTTCCCAAATGGATCCCCAAATGCAGAGTTGGCTGGATTAAACTTAAGATCATACCTTTGAAGCCGTTCGAAGAACTTTTTCAAATCGTGCACATGATCAGATTGTATCTTTGATTTTATGATGACATCATCGACATATACTTCAATCTCTTTGTGCATCATGTCATGGAAAATGGTGTTCATGGCCCTCATGTAAGTTTCCCCTGCATTCTTCAAATCGAATTGCATGACCATGTAACCCATGGAGTGGTGAAAGCGATCATTATCTATGAGAATGTGGATGTTCGGCAAAGGAAAATTATCCTTTGGACTTGCTTTTTTTTAGGTCTCTGTAGTCAACACAAACTCTAGTTTTTCCATCCTTCTTTGGCACAGGAACAACATTTGCCACCCAGGTGGTGTATCGGACAACTCTGACCACATTGGCGCTCAGTTGTTTCATTATTTCCTCTTTGATTTTATCACTCATGTCTGTTTTAAATTTTTGTTGCTTTTGTTGGACTGGTGGAAAATTAGGATACGTAGGAAGCTTATGAACCACTAGATCTGCACTTAAACCCGCCATGTCATCGTAAACCAAGAAAACACATCTCTGTATTCAAACAAAAGTTGAATCAAGGCATCTCTGATTTTTGTTCAATGTGAACGCTTATCTTTGTTTCTCTAACTTCTTCATGACTTCCAATATTAATGGACTCAGTTTCATTAAGGTTGCGCTTATGCTTATTTTCAAATTGTTCCAACTCTCTTGTTATTTCCTCAACAACCTCATCTTCATCATATTCAACCTCTTGATGCATTATTTCAAAATTAGACAGCTTTTTAAGATCTAGGCGTGAATTTCGCATGCATGTCATGTTATTAAAGCCGACATTAACAAAACTGAAATGGAAACAAAATGAATGGAATTAGGAAAAGGAAAAGATACAAAATTTAATACAAAACTGAACAACATTACATTGAATATTGAAGGATAGAAGGGTTAACATCAAAACAAAACAATCATACTGAGATGTTTGGATTACAACCCTGAAAGTAACCCAAAATACAAAAAAGAAGCTGCAAAAGCAAACTACCAAGACTCCTTCCTTGTGGGCAGAAGAGTTTCTTCCCAATTGTTGAGCATGGTGTCTGGGCCAATTAGTTTCATATTAGCACGACTAATGCCTTCACCAGCCTGGATCATATTCAGTTCAGAAAACATTTGGCTGAGTCCATGGCATATTTCATCAATGTTTGCCTACACCGAGGAATTTTGCCTTCTTGGAGTTGTGGCTTGACAAAAGTGTAGAAAATGTGAGGGATAGGTTGTCGCAAGACCCATCCATGCTTTTTGTGGTGCTTGGATTTGTCTTCGTCTACTTGTGTTGGACTGAAGCCTAAACCAAAAGTACCCTGGTTACTGAATGGAGAAATGGGCTCCGAAATTCCTTGCAATGATGCCTCCAAGCCTTTTCCTGGCTCATAACCCTGTCTCAGCATAATTGCAGCACCATTACAGATGTGGCAGAAAGACGAGGAATGGGACTTCCTCCCTCAACATGGTCCACAACAACCACTTCAAAATCCTGATAGACAATGGACTCACACCCTTCCTTGGCCTCAATACAGGGGATTAACGAGTCTTTATAAATGGACGACTCGTATTCCCCATGAACAATAATTTCTTGCCTTTCATGTTTGAATTTGAGCATCTGATGCAAGGTATATGGCACATCTTGGGCCGTATCGATCCATGGCCTTCCAAGAAGAAAGTTATAAGAAGTGTCCATGTCCACTATCTGAAAGACAATTTCAAATTCAACCGATCCAATCATCATGGTGAGGTTGATCTCCCCAATGGTATCTCTCGTTGAGCCATCAAAAGCCTGGATACAGACATTGCTGGGTCGAATTCTGTCTGTATTGATCTTCATGCTTTGTAAGGTGGAGAGAGGGCATACATCTACGCTCGAGCCTCCATAAACTATGACTCGCTTTACGTAGTGCCTCTCACATTTAACATTCAAGTGTAAAGGCCTATTGTGCCCGTCTCCTTCTTCGGGGAGTTCATCATCAGTAAAGGTGATTCTGTTCACCTCAAAAAATCTGTTGGCCATCTTCTCTAACTGATTACTTGATTACTTATCAAATAAAATGAACATTCTTTAAGAACTTTTTCTCCCGATCTTATTAGCTTAGTAGCATGGAAGTCACAATAGTTCTAGCAGAGTAAGCTAGAAGATGACCAATCCCGCCCCATTGGTGTCGAGTCCGTTGTGAGAGGCGCTTAAAAGGCCGTTAAGGCATTAGACTCAGGGGTGAACCCACAGGGGAGGGGAGAGGTTGCTTCCTAAAAAGAACTGGGGTTGGCTCCTTGCCTTTGATTCCTTACCCATAGCATAAGATAAAGAAAGGGTGCGTGCTTCAACATCTAAGTTTCACACAAGGAACCTCCTGCTCTTAAGGATAAACTACGATATTTGATGGACTGGCAGGTCAGCCACGTAATTTATCCCTNTATGGACTGGCAGGTCAGCCATGTAATTTATCCCTCAAGCTGAACGAACTTGACCTGCTCCTTTAGTTTAGGGGAACGAAGGTTAGGCGACTACTTTAGTAGGGCAACACCTAAAAAATTTGATTCCTACCCCTTACCCTTTCTTTCAATGTTGCCAATTCCCATAATACTAATGTACCTTCGTGTATACAGTTGTCCAACAACTTTCTTCCTCCGACTTCTTTAGCCACTTCCGCATCTGTCGTATTCGGGAAAGCTTGCTTCGTGGTGGAGCATTTAGCAATGCCAGCAGCCTGGTGAGGGCTGGCTGTCTGAGGACAGGTTAAGGCATCCTCCGCGCGCTGGGAATACCTATTCCGTGCGTCTTTCTCGTGGCGAGAAAGGTTTGGAACCCTAACCAACGTTTTGGATTTTGGAGTTTTCGCCCCAACCTAGGTTAGGGGGTCGTTAGACCGTAGCTTGCCAAAATAGAGTTTCTATTCAAATCCCTACTCAATACGGTGCCTTAAGGAGAATCCGAAGCTGGTTGTTAGCGGAAGTAGCGCGACAAAGAGCAAAGCGGAGCATTCACAAAGAAATGGTGTAAGCAGAAGGGAAGGCGCAACGGTTAGCGACTGCCCGAGGAGTNATCCCTTTCAATTGGTCTACAACAGTGTCATTGTAGAGAATCCCTGCCCACCACTCTCCCTGTAGGTCGAGCCTCCTTTTCAGTCGCCCTCTACATCGTTATTTTTTCCATAGATATCTAATTTATCTTGCCATTTATTATTTTTTGGTCTTTATTGATTTATATACTCATCATCATCCCGCCGCTCCTACCAACGCTTACTTACAACTAAGAAAAAAAAAGGGTTCTAAATAAGAAGCCCTTTTAATAAGCGAGGCTTTCCCGATAGAAAGATTTGCATGCAACAGAGATCCCAATTCCGTGTATCTGGTTAAGCAAGCCCTGCCCGCCAGCTTCCACCCAGACAAAAAAGGTGAGCGCCTAGTGCGCTCCCCCTTCGTACTACCATGAGATTCTTGCCCAGCTTTCTTTCGGCTTAAGAAGGCTGCGGTGAGAATGAGAATCACTTTGGAACTCTAGGGGAATGGGCATTTTAGGGCGGGATCTAAAAGCTCTCCAACGTGTTGCGGAGCCTTCATCGCTTTCCTAAAAGGGTCCTAGGGCCCAATTAATCTCAATACTCTTGATGCAATGGACTGACAAAGGGTGAAAGCCTAGAAGACGCCTGCCTCAAAGCCAGTCATCCGAGTGGGGCCCTGCGACATGTGCCATATTTAGGTTGCTTGCTTCCTTACACTAAGACCACTATCAGGCTTAGAGCCAAGGGGCCACTTGTTTGAGGAGTTTCTTACTGACCGCTAAACCTGCTCCTTCTGAGAATGGTTTTACCCCGCTCTTCAATCTTATTCTGTTTCCGATCCTGCTTCAGATTCTCTTTCAGTTGTGGAAACAAGCCCCTATTCCTATCGGTTGAGTAGCCCAAGCTCCTTAAGTATTGTCCCCTCTCCTGTGAAAGAAAGAGGTTGATNATGTCTTGTCCTTGAGTCCTCTCTATGCCTCTCATGTCCCTTACTGTGGTCTTCTCTGAGACATGTGCCTCGTTCAGGATCTTGATTAGCACACGAGCATGCTCTTTTGAATGTATGAGTAGAGATAATAGAGAGATTCGGGCATGAGTCTTCCTCAGCTGGTCAATGATTGAGTAATCCTGAACTATCATCTTTTTCAAAAACTCTTCCCCCTCGTCTTCAGTGACTGGTTTCTTTATCGACAATTGGCCTTCTTTGATTTCCTTGGCCTTCCTCAACTCTTCTGGAGAGTAACAGCTCCCTGATCGAGTCAAACCTCCAGTTTCCCCCACTTATTCTATGATTTCCTTTCCTTTGTAAGTCATCACAATTTTATTTTAGTTCTAAGTAATAGTTTTCGTGTTTGTCACACGGGTTTCATGACAGGTTTGATTATGATCAGCTCTGTTATACCCTTCATACCACCCTGATTCTGCTTTGTGTTGGGGTAGCCTCCAAGGATATACAACCTTGGGCTTGGAACATTGGATCTAACTTCCAATATCGAGACATTGGGAACAAATAAAGTTACCTTTTCTAAGCTCGGGGTGCCTTTCACAATCAACGACACGTCTCGACTTGGACTGACTTCCAGTTTGGTTCCCTCTTGCATCGTTCCTGCTATCATTTCTACTCGACCACCAGCTTGCATTCTTGATCTCGGTCAATCATTCCCACAAAGTGAACATCATTATGTACTGGCAAGGGCTTGTTGGTCACATTAGGAGGGCCCTCGTCATTTGTCAGTACAATCAGTTTTTCAGCAATTAGTCTTTCTATGGCTCTTTTCAGAGTCTAACAGTCATCAGTGCTATGTCCCATTGCACCTGAATGATATTCACATCTAACATTTTATTGAAATCCATGTGAATCAAGATGCATATGGTGGGGAGCGATGGGTCTGATCCCGCCTATTTGCTTCAACTTTTGGAATAGACTAGAGATTATGATTCAGCCAATAGAGTGAATTTTTCCACAGGCCTCTACTCTCGACCATAATCCTGGCTGGGACGAGCATTGTAGGGTGCATGAAAATTTTACTGCTGAGGCTGGGGGATCCTTGGAGCTGGTGCCCGTACTTGCTGATTGGGAGGCCGAGCATAGGATTGAGCATTGAACACTGTATACTGTGGTGGGACCATAGAGTATTGAGGAATTGGCGGAGGATAATAATGTTGAGGGTAGCTGGATTGCTCCTGATGAACTTGCACATAAGGGTGCGATGCCCCTCTTTGAACTTCCCTGGATCCCGAAGTCATCATGGACCCTTCATCTCTCTTCTTTCTATTTTCCAAGCTTCCCGACCCATTTTGGATAGCTTGGGTAGTGGCTTTTAGAGCAGCTTGACTTACAATTCTGCTAGTCTTGAGGCCATTTTCGACCATCTCCCTTATTTTGATTGCTTCTGCAAAAGGTCTACCCATCACGGACATCATGTTCTGAAGTAATCAGGCTCTTGAGCCTCCATAAAAATAGTGATCAACTCATGGTTATCCATGGGTGGCTTGACTCTAGACACTTGCTCCCTCCACTTGATTGCATACTCTCTAAAGCTTTCAGTCAGCTTCTTCTTCATGTTCGACAGGGAATTGCGATCTGGTGCAGTATCTATGTTGTACTGGAATTGTTTGATAAAGGCCTAAGCCATGTCGTGCCAGACATGCCAGTGAGAGATATCTTGGTCGATGAACCATTCCAAGGCTACCCCCACAAGACTTTCCCCAAAATAAGCCATCAGCAATTCTTTTTTTCCACCCGCGCCCCTCAGCTGGTTGCAGTACCTTTTCAAGTGGGCGATAGGGTCGCCGTGTCCATCATACTTCTCAAATTTTGGGGTCATGCATAGATCACTGAAAGATACACTTTTTTGACCACCTAGTCCTTGTATGTTCTTTATGTTCTATTAAAGACTTTTCATTTTCCTGGCCATCTCATCTAGCTCAATTGTCTTGGCAGGCTTTTCATTTTCCACAGGTGACTCGTACTGAGGAGTTTGGTTGTATGGAGCCGAGACCCTGAAATCCATATTTGGAGAGTAGTATTGGCCATCACAAGCATGAGATGGTGGCTCATTGTTTGGCCTCGTCACAGGAGGTGGTGGCGGGATTGTATATACCGACGTGCTAGACATGACAAGAGAGGTGTTACCGACAAGTGCGGCTGGAGGTCGCACATTAGAGGTACCAGGGGCGGCATGAAAGCTATAGTTTGGAACATACCATGGTGGTAGAATGTGATTGCTTGTTGCATGGAGTAGTGGTTAAGTAACCAGGGGTACAGTAGAAGTTCCTTCCGAGGGACCCTGAGGCGGAGGCTGACCAGAGACCTAAGCCTGATATACATCTAACAGTTGTTGTTTTAATCTTCTTACTTCTTCCGACTCTTTCTCAACTGACTGGCCATGGGGGTTGTCGCTGACCAACTCGATTTCATCATTATTAGCCATCAATACCATTCCATTAGATCTTGTGAAGTAATGATGTGTTGCCAATTTCACCACAAACCAACCACCTTAAGCTTACTAAATAAGAGACACCAAATGTGTTAGGGTTAAGCATTTTACATATATGAATCACATGTAATATGTGTTTCTAACATTTTCACCATTTCTAACATGATTTTGGAAGGCTTCATGTTTCATCCTGGCTTATAAGGCTGTTGCTTATTGACGCTCTTAATTTTCTTTTCTCTCTCTCTCTCTTTCTTTTTTTTTTTGCTTTTCTTTTCACTCACCTCATTTTCATCCCTTATTGAAATATTTCGATCGAACCTTTTGGGGTTGTCTACGTATCATCTCACCGCATGAATGAGATCATCACATAGTTCAGGGACACGACCCTCTTTCTCTTTTTTTTTACTACAAAACAGACATCTTTGATTCAATTTCGAATTTTCTAAAACAAAATCTTTTTCATTGATTTTAAATTAATAATTTTTTTCTTTTTTTTATACAAGACTCAAAAACAAAAATTACATAAACATGAACATCTAAACAAGACCAAACTCAACTCAAAAACAGAATTTTGAAGATAAAGGCAAAATGACAAGACTCAACACACCAAAGACTCTTACAGACTCGATAACAACAAATGAACAATCAAAATGGACTGCCAAATAAAAGAGGCTCTGATCTTTGCGGGAGAATCCAACTGCATCACTGTATTCATGGCACTTATTCCTATGGTTGACTCCCAATATCATGATATATCCTCTCCAAATCTGCAGATATGTGACGGGCGACGTTCAATGATACTTCTGCGAACCGCTCGGGCGTCATCCCTAGAAACTCCTGCAAGCTCGGGAGGTATATGTGGCTACCTCGAGGATATTTCCCTTAATGTGCTCCTGAGCTAAATACAACTCTTGATTTTGATGACCACGAGTTTCGGATAGATCCAATGCATCATGCTCGCGCTCTAAGGCCATATCTCTTTAGCGCCGAATTTCCAGTGACCCCCCTCCAGCCGATTGATCATACTTTGGTACTGATGTCTTTCTATTTCAAACTCCGTGATTTGGCTGTTCTTGCTTGACTCAACTCCCCCTATCTGATCCCTCAGACCTTGTATTAGTGGAGCAAAACCTCTGCGCTCATGATCACAGACTACCTTGAACTGGGCTTCTCTTTCTTCCTATTGTTGAGCGGTAGTGATCACCTTTTTCTGTCTAATTTGAGTTTTGAGTGCTGGCCTCTCTTGTGCCCACTTAGCCTTTTCCTGCTCGAAATCAACCTGTTGTATGTCCATGCCTGTCTCCAGAATGCCTTTATCTTCTTGTAAAATGTCAATACGAGATTGGAACTATAGTGTTACTTCCCTTCTGGTTTCTCTAACTCTAGCCTCGATCTCCTCTTCCCAATCAACCGCATGCCGTATGGATCTTTCTGGCCTTTGTTCCGGGATAGCCTAGTTGTGAAACCACTTAAGGTATGCGAGGCTTACCTCCCCATGTTCACGATCAGCTACTATCTCGTCCAAATCAGAAAATCGACGACCAAACCAAGCCTTTTGTGCATATGAGTCCTTGGAGGTTCCTCTACCTTGAATTCCCACACGAACAGACGCATGTCCTCAGTTGGGGGCCTCTTTTTCTATCTCCCTAACTGGCGCATGATGCGTAGGGGTGCGTAGGGTTAGAAACCTCTGAAACCCATGAATATGAAGAACGGACGATACGTCGACATATGCATGACCCTAGTAGAAGGGAACCAATAATAGTTCCAAGTAATTCTATCAGCACTCAATGAACTGAGCAATGTCCGCCAAGCCCTTACCCCCTCTGGAAGATTAAAACTTGCGGCCCTGTCTGGATGAGATCCAATGTGTTCAGCCAATTTTCATTGAAATTTATCACTATTGGATGATGATAAATGTTCTCTATGAACCACATCTGCAGCAGAATGTTGCATCCCTCAAAGTAATATTCACCCTCTTGGCAGCGGGTCAAAGCTCGAAAAATATATCCTAGAATCATGGGAAGAATGGTGTGATTCTCGCTACTTTGCAAAAATGATACTACCGTAGCTAATCGAATTCTGATGCTCCCACCCCGCTCTGGAAAGACCATGATCCCCATAAATGATATCATGAACGCGAAGAATCTCAACTCCCTCCATGTGTCGTAACTCAATTGGTTGATGAGTTCTGTGCTCGAGAAGTTTTCAAACCCTTTCTCATCCCCAAATCTGTCATAGAAATATTCCAACGGAACCCAACCTTCGTCCAGGCAACCCAATGGAATCCGACGGAGGCATAAATTTTTCAAAAAGTTGTTCACACCAACTTTTCTCGGAGCAGCAGGATTTTTCCCACGAAGGTCCCTCCCTAATCCGGTAAACCCACCTAATTCTTCCAATGTAGGCGTCATTTCACAATCTTTGAACCTGAAGACATTGTTCACTGGGTCCCAAAAAACCCACTAGAGCCTCGATTAAATCTCTGTTAGGCTTAATCTCCATGATTTTTGTGAGGAAATTGAGGTGCTTAAATACTTGATTCCGTTCCCATGTCGCAAAACTAGCCCACCAATTATAGAGACTACTCAGGGTCTTATCTCTTATCAAGAACATATGAGGTGTCTTGTCCCTTACCCTTTTCTGACAGCTTCTTTGTGGAGAATTCATGGTGAACCTAAGAATAAGATAAAAATGGGCCAGGATTTTCCTAAGCTATAGTAAATTCTGATTATTCCTTTTTAAAAAAAAAAATGCCATTTAGGACTCGATCTATTTACTATTTTTGAAATTAGCAGACACAAAAATTAGGAAAATGGCTATTATTATGAAAACGGCCTTTTGATACTTCCACAGAAGGCTTAAAGGATTTTTCGGTAAAAACGGCTAAGCATGTAGACAAAAACAATAAAAAAAATAGGCAAAATAAACAAAATGACTACTTTAACGAAAACGGCCTTTCGGTACTCCATAGAGAGGTTTAAAGGCTGTCTCGGCATATATAACCAGATAAAACTAGATAATATGGTTATTTTTGTGAAAACAGTCTTTCGGCACTTCAGCAGAAGGTTTTAAGCAATCTCGACAAAAATTTGCCGGACATGAAGGCAAAATGGTAAAAAGCAAACAAAATATGGACAAAATACCTATTTTACAAAAAAATGATCTTTCAGCACTTCCGAGGAAGATTTTAAGGCTGTCTTGGCAAAACAGCCGGAATACGAGGGTAAAGCAGTAAAAAGTGACCAAAAATAGCATTTTTTCAGGAAAACTTTATGCCCATGTGGAATTTTAAGCTTTTTTTTTTTGAAAAATGTGTGCTGAACCAGATGGTGGTTGCCTGCACATCTCACATCCGGTGAGAATCAAACCAGCGTAGTTCGGTGAAACTGGGTATTTTTCTCTTTTAATTTTCATTACACCTCACGCGAGACTACTACAAAATATTAGTAAAAAAGGGATTATTAGTACTAAACTAGGAGAATGATTTTCTTTATTTTTCTTAATAATTCTGCTCACCTAATTTTCTAAAGCCGGTCAACAATACAAGTAAGCCTTCCAAACGATGTAGCAAGTAGCACATAAGTGAACATGATGGTCTCAATGAGGATACCTGTCTTATACGAACCCGACCCCTGTGCCGAGTTTCGTTAAGTCAAATGCATGTGATGTAAATAAAGCTAACCTACTAGGGATATCCGGCATGCGGTTTGTTCTTCTAGGTTTAAATCCTATTGGAAAAGGTATCTAGACTGGCTTACTCGAGCGGACAACTCGAGTCGAGGAGGGTCAGCGTACCGGTAGCATTGCTTTCCGGCTTAGCTGGTGGTGCTCCCCGCCTAAAATATGTGTGAGTAAAATCCTTCATCGGGTGACAAGCACCTCGGCTATCTCAAAGAAAGCGGGTTATGTCAAGCAAATGCCCAATTTTAATTTCAAGAAGATTCAGAGGGAGGTGTGTGAGAAGACAGTTTATATGTACAATTCAACAATATCAACGCAGTAAAAAACGAAAAGGTAGCAAATTAGCCAAAAATAAATCACAATATATGCAAAATTAATAAAGCCAAATAGAAAGTCAACATGTACAAGCTCGAATTCTGGTTGTCCAAGCAGGGTCGCCGTAGCTGTCACACCCCTTTTCTACCCCCGAAATATATGTGTTATATGGATTGCGGGTTAAATGGTTTTTCCAATGAAGTGACAAATTTGAGTAGGGATTATTTATTTACAGAGTCGCCACTTGGAATTGATTTTTCGGTGTTCCAAGTCACCTTTTATTTGAATCCCTAGTCAAAGGAAGGTTTGACTCTATTTTTATCGGTCCACGAAAACAAAGTTCGGGTAAGGAATTTTGTTGACCGGGGAGAAGGTGTGAGGCATTCCCCGAGTCCCGTGGTTCTAGCACGGTCGCTTTATTGACTTAAAACGTGGCTTGAATTAATTTTGGATAAACTATGATTTATATTATTTTTCATATTTTACCTATCCGGTTTTAATTATTAAAATTATTAAAGAAAGATTTGAATAAAATTGTCCTAACTGCACCACGCAAGCGAATGTGCGACTGTAACGACCGGACATGTCATTTTGAGCATTCACATTTCTCTCCGTAGTTCGGGGGCATCAGTAGCTCTATATGATGTATTAAGACTTGTGTGCAAAATTTAAGGTCATTCGGACGTGGTTTGATAGGTTTCGACGTCGTTTCTTCAAGCATAAATGATATCATATCAAACAAATGAGCTCCGATTTCTTTTTTGATTGAAAGATTAAAATTCATATCGTAATTACGGACCCGTAGCAAAAAAAATCGTCAAATTTGGACATCGTATGAGAAATTTATGGTCATTTTACTAAAAATAGGGTTGCCAGAATTTTTTCAGATTAATTACGAAATTGCCACTGACTGTGTATTTAAAAATCTGCACTATTTGCAAATATTAAAACCCACATATCTCCTTCATTATAAGGTCAAATTGAGTGATTCAAAAACCTAACATGACTAGAATTTTACAAGGAATTTGTTGGAGGCATAAAAAGTGAGTTTTGGGATCGTTTAGCATGAGAAACAAGGCAGGAAAATATGTAAATTTAGGGTTTGTTTATTCGGTCATATTTTGAGTTGAGGAGCTCGGATTTGGGTGATTTTGGAGGCGATTTTTACCATAGGGATTGGGGTAAGTGTTATCTACTCGTTTTTGGTTATATTTCATGGGTCCATCTTCTTTTTTGGGTTTTGATTGAGGATTTCAAAGTGAAATTGAGGGAGTTAGGGCTTGAGTTTTGGAGAGTTATAGGTAGGGATTTGAGGGACCAAACGGAGTCCGATTTTGATAAATTTTATATGGTTAGACTCGGGAGAGGGAGAGGGTTTTGATTCTGCCATTTTTGACTGAATTCGAGACGTGGGCCTGGGGGCCGAGTTTTGGCCGATTTCAAATTTTTTTGCATATTTTGTAGTTTTTATTGTGGAATTCGATTCGTTAGCCTATGTTGATGGTATTAATATGATTATGGTTAGATTCAGAGCTTTTGGAGATCGAGTCTAGAGAAGAGGGCATTCCGGAGTAGGATTTTACGGTGCTAAGGTAAGTAACAGTTTTAGCTCTGGCTTTGAGGGTATAACCTCGGAGAATTTGATATCATATGATTGTTTGGAGGTGATACCCATGCTAGGTGACGGGTGTGTGGGTGTGCACCACGAGGGATTGAGACTTGGTCCATCTCGTGAGGCCTAATGGCCATCATATGTGTTTACGTATTTACTTGTTGTTGAACTGGTCTGCCTTCATGTTAGAGATCATGCTTAGGCTTTATTCATGCTTACATTATTTGTACTCAGTCGTATAAATTATGGTTCATGTTTACCTCAGTCTCTATTATTTTGGTGATATGCTGTGATACTTGTTGTGGGTTGTGTCCCCTTATTTATTGTGAATTGTGAGGCTGGAGAGGTACATGACTGAGTGAGGCCGAGGGCCTGGATGTGAGGATATTAATACCATAGTGCGTGAGCTGTCTGCGTAGCACGTGAGCTGCCCATGCGATTCCAAGAAATTGATAGTTTAGCGCGTGAGCTGTCTGCATAGCACGTGAGTTGTCCGTGCGGATCCAGGAAATTTATATTGTAGCGCGTGAGCTGCCCGCGTAGCACGTGAGCTGTCCGTGCGGATCTAGGTAATTGATATTGTAGCGCGTGAGCTGTCGGCGTAGCACGTGAGTTGTCTGTGCGGATCCAGGTAATTGATATTGTAGCGTGTGAGTTGTTCGCGTAACACGTGAGCTGTCCGTGGTGATCCAGGTATTGATATGGTAGCACGTGAGCTGTCCGTGCTTAGCGCAGAGTGGTGATGTAGGACGTGAGCTGTCCGTGCTTAGCACAAAGTGTTGAGTGCTGAGTGTGAGTGATGAGTACTGGAGTGACACTGCTGTGAGGTCATATTCACTTTTGTTGTTGCTGTATTATCTATTAAATTTATTTGTAGCATTTACTAAGTTATGGGAATTTACCTGTTTATTCATGTTATTGATAAATTGTGAAAAATAAATAATTGGACTATTTTGCTTAGCTCGTCACTACTGCTCATTTCCTTAGTTATTTCTGTTACTACTGAGTCGGTTGTACTTATACTACACCCTGCACTTTATGTGCAGATCCAGATGAGTTAGAGCGCGACGATCGTTGGTTTCAGGCCGACTATCTGTGGAGATTTCAAGGTAGCTACCAGCGTCCGCAGGACCTTATTACTTCTTTTATCATTTATTCTTTTAGACAGTACTATATCTTAGTTCATAGTATTAGACGTTCGTGATTTAGTGACACCCCGATGTTTGGGGCTAGCTTCTGTATTTTTATATTAATTATATTTAGAATCGATTTAGTTTATGAGAAATTTAAATGTTGATATTGTTTTATTAATTTCATGTAATGGATTTAGTAGTAATTTTTAGAATAGGCTTTCCTAGTAACACGATAGGCGCCATCACGACCATGTTTGGATTTTGGGTCGTGACAGCGACCGATATGAATTTATTAATTTTGTCGTAACAGCGCTACGCAAGCGAATCCACAGTTATGACAAAGGACTATTAGCACGCTATTATTAACATAAAGATTACTATATTTGTGCTTTGAGAAAATTAATTTTTTGAAAAATTATTAAATGTTACTACCGTGCTACGCAAGCGAATCCGCGATTATGGCAAAAGGAATGGAAATTAGTTAAAACTATTGGATATGAGATGAGATTATTGAGTTAATTTATTGAATGTTAAACATCACGCTACGCAAGCGATTGCGTGAAGTTAAAGCGCGCCTACTAATTGCCTAGCGTTTAAATTAATTATTTAAAGTGATTAAGTTATTGAGTCATTAACTTTAAAGAAAATTTGACTTTTAATGAATCCACTTGAAACCTTAACGAAAGTCAAACAACTCATTTTTATTTTTGGTTTAGTAATTTCAAGTTTATCTCAATAACCCAAGGCTTAATGGGCGTGTGGGTGTGCACCGCGAGGGCTACACGTGGTATTAGCTCACCTGTTATCATATCCATATTATACCCTTTCCCACCCCGTGAAAACAACTAAATCGAGTGTTGGTCTCGACCTCTAATGCATGCTGTTACCCGTCCCTTCCTATCAGTCCCGGAGGAAATTTGGACTCCTATCCTTAAAGGAGGTGCTAGGCAGACCCTCAGGTTTTAAAGGTGAAAATTCTAAGGGGACATATAATAAACAAGTAGGACTGCAGATAAAGGGAAAGCATGGAAGGCAGATAAAGGCTCAAGTATTCCTCCACACACAGTACATATAAACAACATGTCTAATACACAACTAAGGTCCATATTAATTCAGAATCCTAAAGTATGGTATCTAGGTGATAACACAAAGACAGATTTATTGCATAACTCATAGAGGAAGTCTTAATCTGGCTTGCCTACTGGTTTCAAGCATGTTGACAGTTGAACACTTATCACAAAGGATAGTTCTGGTTTTATTCCTTTATGGCTGATTACCTAAGACTTGCCTAGGCGTGGGACACTGTATACTAATTATCTGAATTGTTAGAAGGGCTGTTGCGAAGTATTACCTACACATGCTGTTTTAGGTTGTTCAGAACACATAATTGTTGCCAGTTGTTTTTTTAGAGAAACTGAGTGAAGTATTTTATACCTTTTACATGCACCAGTAGTTAGACTAGGTGTTGTTAAGCGAGTACGAATGAAATCCTAAAACATGGTATCTAATGCACAGAGATGCAGAATCAGAAGCCTAAACATGATCTCTAAATTCACAAATATTGCATTGTTTAAACATGGTTCAGGAGATGTAAACATGACAGGTTTATTAGTGTTGTTTATCCTAAACAGGATCTCTAAGTGTATATGGCAGCGTAGAGGTTGTTAGCACATTTTAGCACAGGACTTTCGAAATGAGATGCCAATAAATGCTGAAAACAGTAAGTGTAAGACCTAGGGAACATGGTCTCTAATGCATGATCTTGCACATATGAGTCCTAAGTATGGTTTCTATTGCGCAAATAAGGAATAAAACCTAATAGCATGGCTTCTACCCTATAATAGCTATATCATGAAGATTTACCGCTCCCTTTTCACTATCCATCCCCAAAGAGTTGTTTACAATAATTATTACATTTGCACGAATTACATAACTGAATAATGAAAAGAAGAAGTTATACTATAGGGAGCCTACTGATAGGCCCAGAATCTCCAGAATGCCTCATTGCCATTCTATTCACAACCTTTCACATGATCCAGGTGTGTCAGAGTTCCCTAAGGATCTCAAGGGATCTCGGGCAGTGCTCACACCCAGATTTCATAGCCAAGATAGAGTAAGTGCGGTGTGGAGTGGCCAACCTTTGTGTGTCAAAGTTCAGAGGGAGCTCAAGGGTCCCAAGGAAATGCTCACATAGAGGGGGCAGAACTTAAGGGGTCTGAGAGTAGAGTGAGAGTGCTCATAGTTTTGAAAAGATAAAGTAAGAAAACAGTTTTGGAAGAAAGACTTAATGGAAATATAAGAAAAGTTTAACTGGTGAAAATAATTTGAAAGAACATGAACACCAATCTCAGAACCAAGGCAGAGTTAGCATCACACAAAGGACCCAGAATGATCCAAGAACCACAATAGGGGAAAAGGGGTTTGAGGGACACATAGGTGCATATTACTGGACATGTAACAAGTAGGAGCATTCATAAACAATCAGAGATCCTAAGGGTTCAGAGGATCAGCAGGGTATATGATGAAACTAACATGGCAATACCAACCAGTTTAAGACAGGAGAAGATGCTCTAATCTAATGTATCAAGCATAAACATGGAGATTCACATAAAGACAGATTTGGAGTACACAAAGACATGCTAGATGGAATCTAAGATCCTAGTTACATGTTGAACAACATAATAGTAAGTAAAAGCAAATTAGAAGCACAATGAACTGCATCAGTAATAGAAACATGTTGGTTTGAGAGCTGAAATATGAATTAGAACATAGCGTGAAGTGAAGAAAGCAGTAACACAAAGCAGAAGATAGGAGATGCACATTAGTTAGCCTTGGATTGCAGCCGGCTAACTTAGACTAGTAGCAAATAGAAGAGAGAATAGACAGAGTAGTAAGTTTTAGTTGTGAGAGAGAGAGAATTGAATAGTGTAGTTCATCCCTTATGATAAGAAGAGAGTAGAGGTATTTATAGTTTAAAACAGGCAGAAAAAAAGGGTAAGAGCCAATCAGAATCAATTAATGCCCGGACTCCCTTTAATTAGGGAGTCACAATTCAAACAGACACAAACTGTGCTAAACAAGGAAAGGATTCAATCAGAAACTGATTTCACCGTAATAGGGGTAGTAAAAGTACATGGCATGCAATTAGGACTAAATATGTAATACACAATTAAGGAAAATGTATATTAAACAGTTGACAACATATTTATGCATATAGAAATAGGTAGAGTACAGTTTAATTCTGGACATTAGTCAAAAGAATTTCGAATGAGATTCAAAATCATAGAACCAGTACCAATTAAGGAGAGTATCACACAAGTAAGAAAATAGTTCGAAAATTAGTAAAGCAGTATCATTCAAAATGGAAATATCCCAGTTTTGAGGGAAATCAAAATCAGTAAAGGACACAGAGTAAAAAATTAATAAAGCTTTAATCAAATAATACTGGAATAACATATGTTAAGCAAGAATCAGAAACTAGGTAAAGTAAGAATCACACAAAGTCGGGGATTCAAACTAGAGCATAGTATATATCAAAGCGGGATAAACATAGCATATGCAAGAACCTGAAACCCTAACAAGATAGATAGGGTTAAAAGAAAATCACAAGAAGCACAGATCGTTTCATAAGAAACAAGAACACATAAAGATTCAACGAACACATTATCAGAGACGGCCTAAAATTAGGGCTTTTTAGCATAATAAGTCAGATAGCAATAAAAACATAAGAGAATCGTTCAAACATAGTAGAAAGTACTTAAAATCAGGAGAAGAATTATTTTTGAAAAGGAGTTAAGAAACCCTAGTTTTGAAAGTGAAGAAATCGTTTAAGAACAGAGAGATTTCTTTGAAGAAAACATGTAGAACCCCATAATATTCATAGATCTATTACATATCTAAAGCTTCGAAAGGTTCAGAGTCTAGGGTTTCCAAAAAGAAGCCGGAAAAGAGGAAGAAAACTCAGAGATATTACTGGTCTTTGTCCGAAAAAATGGTAGATCTTACTCGACCAACCATAGATGGCTGAAAAAATGGCATGAGACCGGAGAGATGAGTGGAACCGCCTCTGGTTCACCCGAGAGCCTCAAACGGTGACACAAGTGCAAAGGATAGAGCCATAGGGGTGGCAGGAGGTGAGACCTCCATGGTTTCCGGCGAGGAAGTGGCCAGAGAAGGGAGGACAAGGGCCTAGTAGACGAAGAGCTTAGAGAGAAGGGATAGAACTCAGATAGACGACTGAGTAAATGAGAGGGGGGAAATGAGACGGGGGAGGGTAGTCTTTGATTTGAATTAATCAACGGTTCCGATTAATAGGTGCTTGGGCCGGGTAGGATTTTAGTTCTGGGCTGGGGTGTTTGGGCCAATTTAGTCAGGTGGGTTTGGGTTTTATTAGGGGCTATAATTTAAATAAAAAATGGCTAGCTGTTAAATACTCAATTAAAATATTGAAATTCTCAATTATAATTAATTAAAAGTAACTAATTACTGAAAAAATGAAATTGATGATTAAGAACTTAAATAAAAAATGGTTAATCAGGATTTAAAAATATAAATGACCAATTATTTGATAGTAATAGCATAAAACATATGGTTAGGCTATAATTGCAAAATTATTGCAATTATAGCCAAAAAGTGCCAATTTGACCAGTTGTGAAATAATTTGATCTTAACAAAACCAAAAATAATGTATTAGGTCAAGAAATGTCTTTGAAATCATTTGTAATGCAATTTATAATTAATTATTAGAGATAAAAATACTGGATAAATTAGAAATAAATTAATAAAAATATGAGAAAATTATGGAAAAATACCAATTGTTATGGAACTTGATTTTTGAAGGTATATATGCAAGTTTAAAAATAGTTTTGAGGAAAAATCGGGTATCAACAGCTGCCCCTCTTTACCCGGGAAGGATGGAAGAGTTGTCGGGTAAAGATATGATGGCCAATTTGGACCGAGTGGAAATAGCTTGAAAGGTTCAGGCTGCACCCTGGTTTCTGAGCTGCCTACATATCCCTGGTTTTACAGGAATCAGGGCGTATGTAGTTCAGGAGCCACTGGCGAAGTATACCGATGAAGGTTTATAAGGACGAATACAAAGTGCAAGGTTGGGTGAACAAGCGGCTTACGGGGTAGTTAGGAGAACTGGGGCGGGACCGCGCCTGCCATGATGGTTTTTGCTTGCCGGGTTACCTGCAAATGAGTAATACAAGCATATCTTGCGTAATTTAAACATGATGCAAGTTCCCGTTGGACTATGAATGCTGTCTTTGGACGGTTAATGATGACGTCTTTAGACCATGATGTCCTGGGCCATGAATTGCTTGATGCAGGATTCGCAGGCCATGAAATGATGTTCTCGGGCCATGAAAATGATGCCTCCGAACCATGATGCCTTTGCATAATAATATGCAAACTGATAAAAGAGATCTTTAGGCCATGACATGGTGCTCTCGGGCCATGAAGATGGTGCCTCCGAACGATGACGCCTTTGGATAAGTTGGCGATATTTCAGCCCATGAAGATGCAATAGTATGATGCTTGACAAGACAAAGTTTAGTCTTGCGAATTATATGGGCAGAGCTTAGCCCAAAAGGAGAGCGCAGTAAATAATGCTTGAGGAATTAGTTGCTTTTGATAAGTAAATGGGAGGAAGCGTTTAGCCTCGGAAGGCAGAAGGGTAGCCTTATGCAAGATGCGAATGCAGATGGAGGTAGCGTTTAACCTTGGAAGGAAGAAAGGTAGCCTTATGCAAGATGCGAATGCAGATGGAGACATCGTTTAGTCTCAAAAGGCAGAATGGTAGCCTTATGCAAGATGCGAATACAGATGGAGACATAGTTTAGTCTCAGAAGGCAGAAAGGTAGCCTTATGCAAGATGCAAATGCAGATGGAGACAACGTTTAGTCTCGAAAGGTAGAATGGTAGCCTTATGAAAGATGCGAATGTAGATGGAGACATCGTTTAGTCTCGGAAGGCATAATGGTAGCCTTATGCAAGATGCGAATGCAGATGGAGACAACGTTTAGTCTCGGAAGGCAGAATGGTAGCCTTATGCAAGATTAAAGGAAGGGCAACAAAAATTCTTAGCTGGTGTTAAATTGCGGTAGAGCATTGTGATAATGAAGCATCATTTGTGCTGATAATAAATGTTGGCATGTGCGACGGGTTTGAGGAACGATGTCTGTCCTTTGAGAGGATAATATGTTTTGGGGCTTTTGCAATTTTTTGTGCCTGCATCCAAAGAAAGATCGTGAATTTTGTAAAAGGGGAAGGTTAGTTCGCATTCCCGCTGGCTCTGCTTGGCTCGTTTGCTTGATCATGATGATACTGTTTGTATCATTGGGGTAGCATTCGGTAAACCAGCTGTTTCAGAAAAAATAAATATGCCTGATTTTGTAAAAGTATAATACATAACCTAAAATAGTTTTAGATGAACCGACGACATGATATGGTTTGAGACATTGCAACCTCTTCTACTGCGGAAT
Organism: Nicotiana paniculata; assembly: GCA_005239505.1. NCBI lineage: Eukaryota > Viridiplantae > Streptophyta > Magnoliopsida > Solanales > Solanaceae > Nicotiana > Nicotiana paniculata. The sequence goes on from ML303063.1 coordinate 30,322, forward strand.
TTTGAGGGTCCTCCTCAAAATTCTGCCCCAGTTTTCTGGGTGGACGCCTCTGACTGCTGCTCGCACAGCGATTGCCTGAACTTGCTTCTGAATTTTGAGAGTCATCCTCAAAATTCTGCCCTAGTTTCCAATTGCGGGGAAAAATAGATTTTGATTGAATTGTGACCGAACCCATAGGGCTGCCTACGTATCCCCTCTTAAACAGGAATCAGGCCAGGCGTAGTTCAATTTACATCACTGAGAAAGCATAAAGATTACACATAGTAGCGCTTGACTGCATCTGAATTGATCGGTTTCGGCCAAACTTCTCCGTCCATTTCTGCAAGTATGAGTGCTCCTCCTGTCAGAACTCTATGAACCATGTACGGACCTTGCCAGTTGGGAGAGAACTTCCCCTTGGCTTCATCTTGATGCGAAAAGATCTTCTTTAACACCAACTGCCCTGGTGTTAATCATCTCGGCTTGACTTTCTTATTGAAGGCCCTGGCCATTCTATTCTGATATAGTTGACAATGACATACTACATTCATTATTTTTCCGTCTATGAGAGCTAGTTGCTCATAATGGCTCCTTACCCACTCTGCATCGCTGAGCTCAGCTTCCTGTATAATTCTTAGAGATGGAATCTCCACTTCGGCAGGAATAATAGCCTCTGTACCATAAACTAGCATATAGGTAGTTGCCCCTGTTGATGTGTGGACAGTGGTGCGGTACCCCAATAAGGCGAATGATAACTTTTCATGCCACTGCTTGTGCCTTTCTATCATCTTCCTTAGTATCTTCTTGATGTTTTTGTTAGCGACCTCTATGGCTCCATTCATTTGAGGTCTGTATGCTGTGGAATTTTTGTGTTTGATCTTGAGAGTTTCACACATAGCTTTTATCAAGTCACGATTGAGATTAGAACCATTGTCGGTGATGATTGACTCTGGAACTCCGAACTGAAAAACAATGCAGTCGCGGACAAAGTCAGCCATGACTTTCTTAGTAACTGCTTTGTAGAAGGCTGCTTCGACCCATTTAGTGAAGTAGTCAATGGCGACCAAAATGAACCTGTGGCCATTGGAGGTGGCAGGCTCGATTGGTCCAATAACGTCCATAGCCCAAGCGGCGAACGACCATGGTGAGCTGGTTGCATTGAGCTCACTTGGAGGCACCTTTACCATATCCCCATGTATCTGGAAGTGGTGGCACTTCCGAACATACTGGATGCAGTCCATTTCCATAGTCATCCAAAAGTAACCAGCTCGGAGTATCTTTTTTGCTAGAACAAAACCGTTCATATGTGGGCCACAGGTCCCAGCATGAATTTCTTCCAACAATTTTGATGCTTCTTTTGCGTCAACACACCTTAAGAACCCCAAATCAGGAGTCCTCCTATACATGATTCCTCCATTGTGGAAGAAATTGTTGGACAATCTCCGAAGTGTGCGTTTCTGAGTGGAATTTGCAAGCGCGGGGTATTCTCCTTTTGCCAAGTACCCATCGATGTCATGAAATCAAGGATTTCCGTCTGCTTCTTATTCGATATGGGCACAGTAAGCTGGCTGATTATGGATCTTTGTAGGAATAGGGTCAGTGAAATTCTTGTCCGGATGCTGGATCATTGAGGACAAAGTAGCTAATGCGTCGGCGAACTCATTCTGGATTCTGGGGATGTGCCGGAACTCTATCTTTTTGAACCTCTTTCTTAATTCCTGTACGTGGTGTAGATACGACAGTATCTTGGAGTTCTTTGTTGCCCATTCTCCTTGTACCTGATATATCAATAGGTCTGAATCACCAATCACTAACAACTCCTGGACGTTCATGTCAATGGCCATATTGAGTCCTAAGATGCAGGCTTCATATTCGACCATATTGTTGGTTCAAGGGACCTGAGTTTGGTGGATATCGGATAATGCTGACCGGTCTCTGATACTAGGAATGCTCCAATACCGACTCCTTTGAAGTTTGCTGCTCCATCAAAGAACATCCTCCAACCATCATAGGATTCTGCAATATCTTGTCCTATGAATGACACTTCTTCATCAGGAAAATATGTTTTCAGGAGTTCGTATCCTCCGTCTTCGGGATTCTCAACAAGATGGTCTGCCAGAGCTTGGGCGGTACTAGGACTGTCGGTGTTGACAAATATTCCTTGATTCTGTTGAAAGCCTTTTGACAATCATCGGCCCACTCGGTCGCAGCGTCCTTCTTCAGCATCTTAAAGATTGGCTCACGAATGACTGTAGACTATGCTATAAATCGGCTGATGTAATTAAGCCTCCCCAAGAAACTCATCACATCTTTCTTGTTCCTTGGTGGTGGTAGTTCTTGAATGACTTTGAATTTTGACGGATCCAATTCTATTCCCCAGCGGCTTACAATAAACCCCAAAAACTTCCCAGCAGGAACCCCGAATGCACACTTCGCGGGGTTTAGTTTCAGATTGTATTTTCGCAATCTATTGAAGAACTTCCCCAAATTCTCCATGTGATCAGCATCTTTCTTTGATTTAATAATCAAGTCATCCATGTACACCTCGATCTCCTTGTGAGTCATGTCATGGAATATGGTGGTCACGGCCCTCATGTAGGTGGCCCCTGCATTCTAGGCCGAATGGCATCATCTTGTAACAATACACTCCCCACGGCGTGATGAACGCCGTTTTCTCAGCATCTTCCTCATCCATCCAAATCTGGTGATAATCGGCGAAGCAATTCACGAAGGACTACAAGTCATGCTTGGTGTAGTTGTCAATCAGAATGTGTATATTTTGTAAGGGGAAGTCGTCTTCCAGACAGGCCCGGTTGAGATCCCGGTGTTCGACGCAGACTCTGACATTCTCGTCCTTCTTTGACACAAGTACAATATTGGCTAACCATGTCGGGTACTCCACCACCCAGAGAACTTTGGCGTTGATCTGCTTAGTAACTTCTTCTTTGATTTTCAAACTCATGTCGGGTTTGAACTTTCTGAGCTTTTGTTTCACTGATGGACACATTGGATTGGTTGGCAGTTTGTGAGCCACAATATATGTACTTAGACCAGTCATGTCATCATACGACCATGCAAATACGTCCTCATACTCTTTTAGAAACTCTGTGTATTCTTTCTTTTCTGATGGTGGCAAATGAATGCTGATGCGAGTCTCCTTGACGTTTTCTGAATCTCCCAGGTTGATAACTTCAGTCCCGTCCAGGTTGGACTTAGGTATTTTCTCAAAGTTCTCAACTTCTTTGACAATCTCGTCAGGTATGTTGTCTTCGTCTGAATCAATGTCCGTTTGCTACGATGTCTCATTGCATGTCACAGTCATCAGTTCATCAGGACAAGTAATAGTAATGCTGTATAAATAAAGTAATGAGAGAAGACAATAGCAATAAATATCAGATTCGTAAGAGAAATTTAGAAGATGCTTTGATGAATTGAATAACTGTTTTGAACATTGAAGACCTTATTGCAGAAATTGAAAAATGCGGGAAAAGGAAAATCATTTAGTAAATAAAACAGTAAATAATGCTTGTTTTAGCCTTTCTACCCCGAGGCTCTTCGGGCTTTGGTCGTCTTTATAGACCATTTCTTGATATATGTCCCCTTGATTACAGACTGTATGGAAGGGCCTTCCTCCCCCTCTTCCTCGAGAACAACACAACAATCCATATCCTCATTCTCTAGGAACAAACTCCTCATTGCTGCAAGTGCTTCTTCTTCGTCTGATCTGTAAATAATGTCGGCCTGCTTGAAATCTGCTCAAGATGAGGTATAGCTACTACAAAGGGTAATGGGGATCGCGCCAAGGTGGCGACCTGTCGTTGAATTCCTTCCAAGTGTACTCATACCCCAGACCGAAAGTGCTATGATGTTTCTTGAGTTTTATGGGCTTTGTGATCCCTTGGAGGTTCTTATCGAGCCCTTTGCCTGGCTCATATCCTCTCCAGTTCAGGATGGTCTCAATCTTGCTATCCCATCACTTGTCCTTGTCGATAACATTGACCCGCTCAATGTGGTGGTAAGTTCCCCCGCCCATCTTCATTTTTCCGTCAATCACCGGAATAGTTTGACGACTATAAATGGGATTGATACCGTCACCATGAATAATCACCTCTTGGTGGTTCCACTCGAATTTTACCGCCTGATGTAGCATTGACGCTACGGCCCCGTCAGCATGAATCCAGGGTCGTCCCAACAATAGGCTGTAGGATGCTGGCACATATATCACCTGGAAATCCACTTCGAACCAAGTCGGTCCCATCTGCAGACATAGACTGATCTCCCCCATGGTGGACCTCTGAGAACCATCGAAGGCTTTCACATTGATCGCTCCATCCCTTATTTCATGTATCCCTTTACCTAATTTCTTGAGTGTTATCAACAGACAAATGTTAAGACTGGAATCTCCATTGATCAAGATCCTTGTGATAAAATGATCTTTGCATTGCATTGTGATGTGTAGTGCTTTGTTGTGCCCCAATCCTTCAGGGGTAACTCGTCCTCATGAAAAGTGATTTTATGACTCTCCAGTACCTGGCATACCGTATTGGCCATTTCCCCGCTAGTGATGTTGTTTGGCACATATGCTTCACTCAACACTTTCAACAAAGCATTTATGTGTGTTTCAGAATTCTGCAGCAAAGAAAGGATGGATATATGTGACGGTTTCTTGTTCAGCTGGTTGATGACTGAATACTCCTTAGCATGTACCTTTCTCCAAAGGTCATCGGGACCTGTTTCGATAAGGGGAGGCCGGTTGGCAGCCTGCTTGCTTGACTCGGCCAGATGCTCAGGGGTGTAGACCCTACCAATTCTCGTCATACCCTGTGCTTCGACAGCTTCCTTAGACCTGACCTTTCCTTTCCTTCTCCCCTCGACTGTGTAGTCCCAAGGGATAGCGTTTGAATAGAAGGGTGGTGCGGTTGACATTGCTACCGAAATTGGTGCGGCCATCCTTACTTCAAACAGAATGTGTGTTCGGGGTGTCAAGACTGCGACCTCGAATGGTGCCGGTGCATTTGTTGGAGATACAAACTCAACTTCAATTGGCACTGGTGACTTTTCAGGTGGAGCTGCTTCAAACTCAAATGGTATAGACATATTCACCTCAGCGTCCTCAAATTTTTGAATCTGGACTATGATCGGTTTGAGAGTGACTGCGGGTTTCTTTGGGTCATCGCCTTCTGCGATCAACCTAATTGATCCCTCGGGATCCCAATCATATTCTATTTCAATCATATGGATACCTCTACCTTATGGTCTGGCAAAGGATTGTCGTGGACGTTTGGAGCGGGGTCTTTTGCCACAATAATCTTGTTGTCAATGAGAGCCTGTATTTTGTCCTTCAGAGAGCGGCATTCTTCGATGGTGTGTCCTTTCATGCCGGAATGGTATGCACATGATTTGCTTGGGTTAATCCACTGAGAAGGGTTCTCAGGGGTGGCAGCAGGGATAGGTGTGACATAACCAGCAGCTTTGAGCTTCTCATACAGCTGGTCAATGGGCTCGGCTATGGCGGTGTATTGCTTTGGAGGGCGGCGATCAAAATTGGGACGAGGTCTAGGGAAGTTTTGGCGTGCAGGGGGTGGTTGGTAATGAGATGGCTGGGAATTATAAGTGTGGTAAATGGGAGCGGGTTGTGAGTACCTGGGCGAAGCAGGTTTATATGTGGGCGGTGGAGCTTGGTAGGAAGGTGGTGGAGGTTGGTAGTTCGGTGAAGGTACCTGGTAATTTGGTGAGGGTGCTTGGTAATTCGGGGTTGGCTGGTATGTGAGTGGAGGTGTTGGATAAGTTTGGTATTTGAGTGGGGACTTGGCTCTTTGTGCAATCATTACGGCTCCTACGTCTCTTTTCTTAGACACACCACTGGACTGTAAAGCCTTGTTAGTTGCTTGCAAGGCTTCAAATTTGTAACCATACCGATTTTAATACCTTTTTCAATCCGCTCACCCAATTTAATGATGTCGGAGAACTTGTGGCCTTCAACCATCATTAACCGTTCATAATACTGTGGGTCCTGAGCCTGGATAAAGAACTTGTTCATCTGCTCTTCCTCTAGAGCAGGTCTGACTTTAGCGGCTTCGGACCTCCAGCGAGTAGCATACTCACGAAAGGTTTCTGTGGGTTTCTTATTCAAATTTTTAATGTAGAATACATCTGGTGCGTTCTCTATGTTGAATCTAAACCTGTCCATAGAATCAGACGCCATGCTTACCCAGTTCGACCATTTCTTGGGGTCTTGGCTGATGTACCAAGACAATGCATCTCCCTTCAAACTCCTCATGAACAGCTTCATGCAGATTCTTTCGTCCTTCCCAACGCTAACCAATTTGTCACAATAGGTCCTCAGATGGACTCTCAGATCACCAGTACCGTCAAACATTTCGAACTTTGGAGGTTTGTACCCCTCGGGCAATTCGACATCAGTTTGGATACAAAGGTCTTCATAATTCAACCCTTCAATACCCTTGGTTCCTTCAACACCCTAGACTCGGCTGGTCAGTTTCCTAAGCTCCTCGGCCAGGTTCTTGGTAAGTAAATCCTTTCTGTTAGACTCGGAAGCCTGTGAGGTAAGTGAAGTGGAGTAGGTCACGGTTTCCACATAGATGGGATTGTTATAGGTGTGGAAATGGTCCTTTGTGGGGTTTTGAGGTTCTGGGATGAGTAGTGGAGTGTTATTTGAGGTGTGGCAAGCATTGCACTGCATCGGAAAAGTTTGGTTCTTTGGGGGAGTGATGTGATGGTGAGGTGGGGGATGATTTTGCTGTCTTGGGATATTTTGTGGAGGTTCGGGGTCTTGAGCATTTGAAAGGTTGACGTCGGGGACGTTGAGGGAAAATTACAAGTTAGCCAGATTCCGGACTTGATCGACTTCTTCCTGAAACTTCAACAATTTCTGTTCAAGTGGTGAGATGCTTTCATGCAGAACCTGAATACTTCGGCCATCAGTGGCCTCTACCTGTTCAGTCATATTCACCTTTCTGGTGCCGTTGGACTCTTCCATCTTACTTTTGCCTTTGTATTTGACCTTAGGAGGACTAGGAGGAGGAGTAGGTGGAGGGCCCTTGGATCTTGTGCGATAGGCTGATGATGCCAGAATGCCCGAACTAACCTTTGGGGAGGGGAGTAAGAAAAGAAATAAAACCAAAAGGTAACCAAGTCACTGAGGATTATGAAAAGAATATTGCGGTATTTAAACACATAATGCGGAAATGTAAAGCGCGTCCTAAGTTGGGAACCTCTTTGTGCCCGAGGTAGGCCTAGCGACAAATTGATTTGGAGAACTTAAAATGCTAAATGCCTCATTTTATTGATAAGAAAAATAGACAAATCCCAAAACGATAGACGAAAAATAAAAGTCACTAATGGCCATTGGCCTTATTACATTGATAGAAAAATAAAGACACTCCTATCTACTTGGTCCCAGAAAGACCTTCCCCAGACTCGGCATTCTTGCTTTCCTTGTATAGTTTTCCCAGCTCGCGAAGTCCCAGCATTAGGTAGGTTCTGGCTAGGTATCCCCCTGCGGCTCCCTCAGCCTTTTGACAATCTTCGACTCTTTTGATGAACTTTTCTTCCAGCTCGACTATACCTCGTTCCAAGTACCCCAGCCTCTTGTTGGCGTTGATAGCCATTCCTTCCATTCCTCGATCAGTTTCTTGTTGGACTCATGTATCTTATGGTGGTCATCCTCATATTCCCGGATCCTTTTGCGTAGTTGGTTGTATTTGACTTGTGCCTCGGCCCTCTCATCTATAACCCTGTGACCTCGGACGTACCCCGGCTTGCTCTGGTCACCCAAATCCTCTTCTAACCAACCAATATAGAAAAGGGTACAACCAACATGATATATGGCTGGCTCGATGATGTCTTTCTCAAGTATAATCTTGCAGTGCCACATGTGCTGAGCTTGGCACTTGTGAGGACTGTCATTATTTTGAAAGTCAGCTCGAAGATGGATCATCTTCTCGACCCTGGGGATGAATTGCTTCCTACCTGCTTGCCTCATAACCCGAAGAGGGACGTAAGGGTATGTCCCCCTTAGACCAATCAGTATCAGAAATGATGCNNATTGTTGACATTTCCTTGTACTTTATTACATTTTAACCAAATAGAAATTTGTTAAGTAAAATAGTAGTTTAACTTCTACACTTAAACAAACATACCCCAACACATCCCAGAACCCAGTGTCACAAGTACATGAGCAACTTCTAAGAATTTATACAATCATTACAAAGCCTGTCCGAAATACAACTGGACAAGGAAATTTAAAATGGAATAAATAAAGTATGAAGGAGACTCTATCAGCTGCGGATCACCTCCGGATGATGCAGCTCGCCTAAGTCTCCGAATCCTCCACATTGCTGTGAAAGTACGTGTGCAGTAAAATGCACAGCAAGTGTAGCATGAGTACAAAAACAACGGTCAGTAAGTCGCACGCCTAACCTCAGAGAAGTAGTGACGAGAGGTCAAATTAGACACTTACTAAAGGTCAATTTAGAATATTTAGGTATGACACTAAGAATGATTTATCATAGGCAATTTATAAAAACTGGATTTAAATATCTTTCAACTCCGTTCACGTTTAACACTTTATATCTTCTTCATATTAACACAATTAATCAACATGGGTGATTTAATCAAATAACAATTAATCGACGGGAAGGAACAGCTTCTTCCAAAATCTCTTTTAATAAATTTAAGTCTCTGCCATTTCAATTGACAATTTAATATTCCAGGCCAGTAATCAGGAAAAAATCATAGCAACTACGCAACAAATATCATGCGCAAGCAATGCCAAGGTTCGAACGGCGCAGACCAACAATAATAAAATGTGCACTGCCGAAGGGTCGAACAGCTCGAACCGTAGATGCATCTATCTGCCCCGCTCCCGAATCGATCATGCGACGCAGTTGAAATAATACGGCTAGCCTTCTCGGGAATCATACCCACGACTCAGGTGATCATATGAATACACACACAAATATAGGGTCATCCTGCTCGCGAATCATTCATGCGACTCAGGCACCCAAAGTTACACATATCCACATAATAAATCCGTGTTTTATCAAGAAAACAGTTTTTCTCAGGAAGGTGGTAAATCCTTATAAAATGAGACATGAAATATAGGTTTTAAAATCTTTGTTTTTGAAACTCATTTGTCAAGTTTAATGATATTCCATGATACAACCCAGTCCCGATACACAAATATCCATAGAGGAATCAATTCTCTTTCTAGAAGATTAATAAAATGAACTCTAGTCTTCTTTTAGATAATAAATTACGATTTCAATTATATTAGTAGTTTAATAATACAGGAAGGATTATAGGTACAACACGTAAGGCATGCTAGTGGGTCCTAGACTACCCGGACATGGCATAATAGTAGCTACGTACGGACTCCCGTCACCTCGTGCGTACGTAGCCACCGAAGATAATATCATGTTCTGAATTAATTCACCTAGGGGGACGATTCCCCCTCACAAAGTTAGAAAGGAGACTTACCTCGCTCCGAAATTCCAATACCGGCTTCCAAGCCCTTCCGATGACTCCAACGGACGCACAACACTCCGAAACTACCACATAACGGCAAAGCAATGAAAATTCATCCTAATACTCACAACAAATTCAAATTATATATTTTCCCAACCCCTCTCAGAGAAATGACAAAAATACTCTCGGTCCCACGTGCCCGGAAATCCGAAATTCTCGAAGATACATTCTACCCATAGCCCTACTAGTTCAATCATACCATTTACTCTACATTCCATGCTCAAATTTATGGCTAAATTCTAAATTTACAATTTTTAGGTTTTCTCAATAATTTCCCAAATTTCTACCAATATCCATGCCTAATCCATGCATATAATCTAGTATTTATCTTACAAACGGAAGGAATTTACTTACCTTGATGCCTGACGAAAATCCCCCCTTGAAATGCTCTCCAAAATAGCCCATGACAAATGAAAAATGGGTGAGAAATGACAAAAACCTGGCTTTAAAACATTCTGCCCAGGCCTCCTTTTGCACCTGCGGTCCAATAGCCGCTCCTGCGGCTCCGCCTGCGGAAATTCCATCACAGGTGCGGCTCTTACTCAACCCAGCATCTCTCGCTTCTGCGGTCCCTTCTTTGCACCTACGCTTTCGCAGGTGCGACCCATCTTCCGCACCTGCGGCCTCCTCAGCTCCAACCCAAAACTCGCACCTGTGGCGCCCTTAGCCGCACCCGCGACTCCGCAGCTGCGGTCAAAGCCTCGTAGGTGCGGTTACACCAGATGGCAGCAACCTTCAGCCTTCTTCAACTTCAAACATTGATCCGTTAACCACCCGGAATCCACCCGAGGCCCCCGGGACCCTGTCAAATTATACCAACTTGTTCCAAAACATTATGCGGACTTTCTCGAGGCCTCAAATCACATCAAACAACATCGAAACCACGAATCACACCCAATTCCCAACTTTATGAACATAGAATTTTCCAACTTCTACATCCGATGCCCAAAACCTATCAAATCACGTCCGATTGACCTCAAATTTTGCGCACAAGTCATATTCAACATTACAGACCTGCTCCAACTTCCAGAATTGCATTCCGACCTCGATATCGAAACATCCACTTCCGGTGGGATTTCTCGAAAGCCTTCAAATTTCTATCTTTAGCCAAATGACTCCAAAATGACGTAAGGACATCCAAATTCACTTCCGATCGCGCTCCCAACTCCAGAATCACCATACAAAGCTATTCCCAGACTCAGAATCCCAAACGGACATCAACAACCCTGAAATGCACTTCAAGCTCAAATATATGAAATTCTTCTAAAATGCTAACTCCCACAATATGCATCGAAATTCTCCCGGTTTATCCAAAACCCGATTTGGACATACGCCCAAGTCCGAAATCATCATACGAACCTACATGAACCTTCAAATCCTGATTCGGAGGTCGTTTACTCAAAATTTTAATCTTAGTCCATTTCTCCAACTTAAGGCTTCTGAAATGAGAATTATCTTTCCAAACCAACTCTAAACTTTCCGAAATTCAATTCCGACCACACTACAAGTCATAACACCTGAAATGGAGTTGCTCACGACTTCAAATCGCTGAACGACACGCTAGAACCCAAAACAACCGGTCCGGTCGTTATATTCTCCCCCACTTAAACTGACGTTCGTCCTCGAACGTGCCAAGAACAACTCTAGAGTTATCTGAAATCATTGTTTAATACCTCGAGCACCTGCCCGTGCTACCACAACCCAGTTGAGCACATTAGCTTAATCAAATCTGAAGATTCTTCTTTTATCCATATAATAAGCTCAGAACCTAGGTCCAACACTTGCAATTTTCCCTTGCCGGGCCTAGTTCCAATGTTTAAGCACTGCATCAACTACCACACGATATACCAGATAATAACTGCATACCCTTGCTGAATCGGCACCATGCACCGCATAACTCATCATCTGACCACAATG
>MDKI01011085.1:0-27678 GCA_005239505.1 Nicotiana paniculata
TGAGTTTAGTTTAGTGGATAGTTAATCACAAGTCCCTGTGGGTACGATATCTAGACTTCAATTTCTATATTACTTTTCGACCACGTACACTTGCGTGTGCATTGGAAAATCAACCAGATGTCAGTGCTGATACTCCCACTATTGATTCTTTTCTTGTAGTCCATGATTTTTCGGACATGTTTCCTACAGATCTGTCGGGCATGCCGCCTGACAGGGATATTGATTTTGGTATTGATATGGTGCCAGGCACTCAGCCTATTTCTATTCTACCGTATCGTATGGCACCGGTAGAGTTGAAGGAATTGGAAAAGTAGCTTCAGGAACTCCTAGATAAGGGGTTCATTCGGCCTAGTGTGTCACCTTGGAGCGCACCGGTGTTATTTTTGAAGAAGAAGGATGGTTCCATGTTAATGTGTATTGACTACAGGTAGTTGGAACAAGGTTACAATCAAGAATAAGTATCCTTCGCCTCGTATTGATGATTTTTTTGACCAGCGGTGTTCTCTAAATATGATTTGAGATCCGGGTACCATCAACTGAAGATTCGGGATTCAGATATTCCCAAGACGGATTTCAGGATGCGTTATGGCCATAATGAGTTTTTGGTGATGTCGTTTGGGTTGACTAACGCCCCAGCAGCGTTCATGCATCTGATGAACAACGTATTTCAGCCATACTTGGATTCCTTTGTTATTGTGTTAATTGATAACATCCTGGGTGTATTCTCGTAGCCAGGAGGAACATGCTCAGCATTTGAGAGTCGTATTGCACATATTGAGGGAGGAGAAGCTTTATGAAAAGTCCTCCAAGTGTGAGTTTTGTCTTGGTTCAGTAGCTTTCTTGGGGCACATGGTGTCCAGTGAGAGTATTCAGGTAGATCCGAAAAACATAGAGGCGGTGCAGACTTGGCCCAGACCATCCTCAGCTACAGAGATTAGGAGCTTCCTTGGTTTGGAGGGGTATTACCGTCTCTTTGTGGGGGGGTTTTCTTCTATTGCTTCTCCCTTGACCAAATTTACCCAGAAGGGTGCTCCGTTCAGGTGGTCTGACGAGTGTGAGGATATCTTTCAAAAGATCAAGGCTGCTTGGACCACATCTCTAGTTTTAGTATTACCACCAGCTTCAGGTTCTTATGCCGTGTATTGTGATGCCTTGAGGATAGGAATTGGTTGTGTATTGATGCAGGAGTGTAGGGTGATTGCCTACGCCTCACGCCAGTTGAAGACTCATGAGAAGAATTACCCGGTGCATGATCTCGACTAACAACCATTGTTCACGCCTTGAAGATTTGGCGTCATTATCTGTATGGGGTTCATTGTGAGGTTTTTACTGATCACTGTAGTCTACAACATTTGTTTAAGCAGAAGGATTTGAATTTGCGTCAGCGGAGATGGTTGGAACTTTTCAAGGACTATGATATCACTATTCTATACCATTCGGGGAATGCCAATGTAGTGGTCGATGCCTTAAATCTCCGAGCAGAGAGTTTGGGCAGTCTAGCATATCTTCCAGCAGCAGAGAGACCTTTAGCACTTTATGTTCAGGCCTTAGAGGACCAGTTTGTGAGATTGGATTTATCAGAGCCCCGCCGAGTATTGGCTTGCGTATCCTCTAGGTCTTCTCTTTATGACAGTATCAGAGAGTGCCAGTATGATGACCCATACTTGCTCGTTCTTCAGGATAAGGTCCGGCGAGGTGATGCCAGGGATGTAGTTGTTTAACCAAAGAATTAGATTCTTTGACTAAAGATATTTCTAGGATGAACACGGGTTACTGATAATCAAGGAAATATAAAAAGGAATAATAGACAATATTGCAGAAATATAGAAAATCGAAGTAAATTGAATTCGAGAATCAGATGTCTTTACAAGCTGTATTCCCCGCCCTTATATAGGAGATTCCTTGATATAACGTACAACTCTTGCTATGGTTGCTCATTAATGACTAATTATGACATTAATGAGGCGTTACAAAGGATAACGGTAATTGAGGTACGGTTACATAACGTTCGAGTAATCAATTGTGGGTCCTTGAATCTGCCAGTAGCTTTGTCTATATTCATTCTAACCGTGTCTCTCCCCTGTTTTGATCAGTTTGAGTTTCCCGTGGCTGATAAGCTGAAGGGTTTACTGAATTGTGCCTCTTTGTTTCGTACCCCTTCAAACAATCACATCCAGCTGTCGTGTTTTCCTGTATCCACGTGACTGGCTGAGTTGTCAAAAGCTGGCTTACGTGTGAAACTCTTTTTTTACGAATACATATAGTCCCCCCACTTACCATATATTTAACGATTAATATTTGATAAGTGGATATTAATTTATGGCGGGAATATTTTGCCGCCGTTTTTCCTCGAATCATTGTATACTTCTCTACACCATAGGCGTCATTTGTCAATTCCATTTAATGCTCATACCACGTGTCCTTTTCAGATTGCTTCTGCATTTACTCGGCACCTTTTAGGGCTTTTTGTGGCTGTGCCAGTCCCGAAGTGACATCTTCAATTATGACTTTTCATCATTATTTTTATTTTTTCCCATGTTTGACGGTTGTCTTCTAGTATAAATACCTTGAGAGTGTTGAAAGGTATCCAACCCGTATACCTGAGGGTCAGATTTCCCTTGTTCGTAGGGAGTGCTTTTGGAAGCATGATTTCCCTGTCTATTTTCTGAATAGTAAATAAATAATAACGTCTTACAAGGCAGGATATTATTTTGTTTATACGTACCCTTTCACTCTAGGGTTTAGACCCCCCATTGACCCAATCATAATTGAATTCTACCGTTTTTTAAATATTTGCTTAGGAAAAGTTGGTCCGCTGGTATGGCGAGTTTTCGCATGTCTTAGGAGTTTGGCTTCTTTAGCCTTGGTTCCTTTTACTTTCAACCATCTTATTCATCTCTACTCTCCTACCTTATTTCGTGAAGGGGTTTTTACTCTGACTGCTAGAAGCAAAAGAGTGTTGGTAACCCCTGGAGATGATAAGGATAGGTGTTGGTACCTCCGGTATGTTTCTGTACCCATTGTTGGTTTAGTGGGTGAAGAAAATCTTCCCTTCCCTGAGAAGTGGAACCGCGCACGTCAGTATGCTTTAGCTCACATTTATTTACTTTTCCTCGTTTTGACTTGAGATGTTTTATTAACACCGTATTTGTTTCTTCTTCTCTCAGCAATCATGGATACTGTTGAGAATGTCTCTAGTATCCGTGATTAGGTAGAAAAATTGTTGTTCGTTGCTCCTTTAGAAGAGAGATCTTGGAAGTACCTTGCTGGGAGGTATGGTTGGCATGTAAAGACCCACGGTAAGTGAAGCTCTTGTTCTTGCTTCTTTCCTTACTCGAGTATCTTCTTTCTTTGTCGTTTAACTTTTTCCCTTTTAATAGGGTTCTCTGCTCGTGGGGTGTCTGCTTCATCTATCCCGAAGATGTCTTTGACTTAGGCCCAAGAAATTATTGTTGGTTCATCTTCATCGAAGAGGAAGATTGGTGAGTCTCGTTCCGTAGAAGAATAAGAAGAAGGTGCTTTAGTACATAGGCCACAGAGAAGGCGAGTGGTTTCAAATGACGAGCTTACGCCCTTGACCTTGCCTTCCGTGTCTGTGGTTGAGACCTCTATCCTTGATGATGTTTCACATTCCCCTATTCATGAAGATGTTGACCTTGCTCCTGACGATGTCCCTTTGGATGTTGTCTTTCCTACTTCTTTGAGAGAGGCTGTCTCATATTTTCCTTTGGTTATTTCGGCTTCTGCTGTTTCTTTGACCGTAACTTCCTCAACTCTTCAACCCTTCGTGCCTACTGCTTTGCCCGTGGCTTCTCCGGCTCCTCAACCCTCCGTGCCTGTAGCTGTTTCATCTCTGCCTGCTTCCATGCCTTCCGTTAGGGAAGTAGGGTCTTCCAGCAGAGAGATGCGACATGTGGTAATAGAGGATCAAGCCTTTGATAGGTCCCTCTGAGAAAGCCAAGCTAGCCAACCACGGTGCTCTTACATGGGTCAATGAGGTCGTGCATACTTCTTTGAAGGTATGATGCAAGTTAGCCTCTTTCATTTTCGTATATGAAATCTAACTGGTTTATTTTTTGTAGATTAACCTTATAGGCATGAAGCTTATGAAGAGGATTTCAAACACGGACCAGGAGACAAAAGAGTTGCAGGCCGATGTTGATAATTGGAAAGCACAGTATGATAGCCTAAGGATTGACATGGATTCTTTAGAAGAGGAAAGGAGTACCTTGAAGCGGCAGATGAGACTCATGGCAGCAGAACTGGCAGTAGAGAAGGCTTCTTTCAGTCAGGCTGATAAAGACAAGAGTGTTCTGGAGTCTTCGTTCGCTGAGCAGATGTCCAGTGCCTTAGAGGAGATTAGACACTTGAAAAACTTGTTGGGGCAGAAGGAGGAATACTCAGGTGATCTCGTGCAATCACTCACTCGTACTCAAGAGGACCTTCGTAAGGCTTTAGACAAAGCTCAAACTTTAGAGGAGTCGATAGTACCGTTAAGGGCCACCTATGAAGCTGCGGAAGCGGAGAAGGACGGATTGAGAACTGAGCTTCAAGTATGGGCAAGGGATTATGAAGATATTGAAGAGGTGGCTGTTGTCGATGTGAGTTGGGCGTACATGAATTCTCGCCTTGACACATTGACGAAAATGAGTCAAGAGGGTTTCAAACTTAGTGCTGAAATAACTAAAACTAAGGAAGCCATGGAGAAGGCTCAATAAGTTCATAACCTTTCTTCACCTGATGGTGAGACTCCAGTGGCTCATGCCTCTTAATCCCTAGTTGCTCCCGCTCCTTCTGCCAGTGAAGTCACCCCTCTCTTGAAGAAGTTTAGTTGTTTCATCCCCCTTTTTTTTCTTTGTCCCAATTGGTGGTTACCCCTAGTCCCATCGGGGGTAAGTTTGGATTTCTTTAAAGTCCCCAAATGACAACTTAGGGGCACCTCAATGTATATATATAAAAATTCCATACGGCTAAGTATAAGTTAATACTTAGTTATTTGCTTAGCCGTTTTAATATATTAATGCTAATATGACTTTTGTTGAGTTTTTGTTTCACTCTTTAAGTCTTTTGCATGCTTCATTTTTCGAGGTTTTAGTTTTACCTCTGAGTTTTGCATGTAGAATGCTTTAGACTATTCGTACATTTTTGTAATAGGCACGGTGTCATATTAAATGTGTGCCTTTTTGTAATAGGAATAATTTATGGAAGAGGGCCCTTTATAATTGACATGAAGAAGACGTCTCAACTTCATGATAATGCAATAGAGTGATAGCAATTTTACACATGTTTAAGAATGTTTCTAATGAAAGTTTTTTGTTTGAACTTCTATGACATTTTACATGTGTTTGATTATCGTCTAAAATTCATGTTGCAACTGTTTTTGTTTAATAGATTTGATATACTCTTGTATTTCATAATGGTTTTCATAGGTAACAGTTTTTCGATATTAATACAAGGGAACAACTGTTTTTTACTAGTAACAGTTTTTATAAAGATTGGGGTTTTTACCTGCAACTGTTTTGGAAACAGTTTTCTAATAAGTACGAGGGAAATGTTTTCATATTCGTAACTATTTTTATTTGATAACAGTTTTTTGAACAAATACAAGGTCTAATATCATCATCTGGTGATGGGTTAGCTTTATGCCTATCATCTAAAAAATTTAGCAAAATTTTTAAATGTTCAAAATAAAATCGAACGTTTGATACCTGACAGGGGCTATTATTTTCCTTAGAAGTAATACTTCTTTAGGTGGATGGCGTTCTAGCTTGTTGGTAGAACTCTGTCGTCCATAGTTTCCAACTCATAGGCGCCTTTCTCAGCGATGCCTCAGATTTTGTAAGGTCCTTCCCAGTTTGGATTTAGCTTTCCTGCACCTGCTTCTTTCGTTGATTAAAAGACTTTTTTGAGGACGAAGTCCCCAATATTGAATTACCTGAGATGAGCTTTACGGTTGTAATAACTCTCTATGATTTTTTTTGATCTGCCATCCGTATTAATGCTGCTTCTCTCCGTGGTTCGAGCAGGTCCAGGTTGGTCCTCAATTCATCGTCGTTTTCTCCATCCATGGATGTTGAGAACCTTATGCTTGGTTCGCCAATCTCCACAGGTATTAAGGCTTCTGAGCCATAAACAAGTGCGAACGGAGTTTCTCCTGTGGCTTTTTTTGAAGTTGTTCTGTATGCCCATAATACCGCTGGTAACTCATCAGGCCAATTTCCTTTGGCTTTATCTAGCCGCTTCATTAGATTGTTGATGATGACCTTATTCATTGACTTAGCTTGACCATTAGCCACGGGGTGGTATGGTGTTGAAGTGATCCGTTTGATTTGCCAACTTTCGAAGAATTCTGTGATCTGCGAGCCTATGAATTGTGGGCCATTATCGCACACAATTTCCTTTGGTATTCCAAAGCGGCATATTATGTTTCGCCATAAGAAGATTTTAACTTCATTTTCTCGCACTTTTTTGAACGCTTCTGCCTCTACCCATTTTGTAAAATAATCGGTTAGCACGAGTAAAAACCGTACCTGTCCCTTAGCTGTGGGAAGAGGTCCTACTATGTCCATACCCCATTTCATGAAAGACCATGGGGATATTATTGGATTCAGCAATTTCGTTGGTCGATGCATGTTAATGGCAAACCTTTGGCACCTGTCGCATTTGGATACGAAGTTCTCGGCTTCTTCTTCCATCTTAGGCCAATAGTATCCAGCTCTGATTAGGGTTTTCACTAAGGATCTCGCCCCTGAGTGATTTCCACAGTGTCCTTCGTGGACTTCTTTCATCACAAATTCCATTTTGTTAGGTCTGAGGCATTTAGCTAGGGGTTCTCTGAACATCTTGTGATAAAGCGCGTTGCGAATAAAGCAGTACCGTGCAGCTTTGCGGCGAAGTTCTTGAGCTGCTTTCATGTCTTCACGTACGGTGCTATTCTGCAAAAAATTAAGAATTTCGTTTCTCCAGTCCCAGGTTAAGTTATTGAAAGTTACCTCATTCCTGTCCTGGTCGATCATTGAATGAAATAGTTGGACGACAATTGCATTGTCTTTGTTTGTTACTTCTGTGACTGCTGCGAGGTTAGCTAATGCATCTGCTTATGCATTTTCCTCTCTAGGTATTTGCATTACCTTCCACGTTTTGAATTGTCTCACGAGCTCTCGTGCTTTTTCAAGGTATTGTTGCATTCGAGTCTCTCGAGCGATGTAAGTCCCCTGTATCTGATTTACTACCAGTTGGGAGTCGTTGTTGTTCACAATTTGCTCGATTGAGAGCTCTCGTGCGAGTTCAAGCCCTAAAATAACAGCTTTGTACTCTGCTTCATTGTTAGTTATAGGATAACACTTGATAGCTTGCCGTGTCTTTTCACCCGTGGGTGATATTAAGACTATGCCTACTGGTACCTTTTATATTTGAGGAACCATCGGTGAACAAGGTCCATAGGCCTGGATTAGCATCGTTAAAGAGTTGTAACTCTTTTTCTACTTCAGGTACAATGCTATTACTAAAGTCAGCAACAAAATCAGCTAGTATTTGAGACTTAATTGCAGTCCTAGGCTGATAGATTATTTCATGCTCACTTAATTCTATGGCCCACTTGGCTAATCTTCCTGACAATTCCTGTTTATGCAGAATATTTCTTAAAGGATATGAGGTCACAACGGTGATTGGGTGGCATTGAAAATATGGTCGTAATTTTCTAGATGCCATTATTAAAGTTAAGGCTAAATTTTCCAGATGTGGATATCTAGTCTCAGTATCTAGCAAAGTTTTACTTACATAATAGATAGGTGATTGTTTACCTTTTTCTTCTCTTATCAGTACTGCACTTATAGCAATTTCTGAGACAGCCAGGTAGATGTATAATCTTTCCCCTTCTTTTGGTTTTGAAAGCAGTGGTGGTTTCGATAGATAAATCTTCAGATTCTTGAGGGCTTGCCGACATTCTTTATTCCATTCGAACTGATTCTGCTTTTTGAGAACTGAGAAAAATTTAAAACTTTTTTCGGAAGACTTAGAAATAAACCTTCCCAAAGCGGCTATTCTCCTTGTTAGTCTTTGAACTTCCTTTTTATTTGTTAAAATATCAAGTATTTCCTCTATACCTTTAATTTGAGCAGAATTTACTTCTATTCCTCTGTTCGATACAAGGAAACTCAAAAATTTACCTGATTTTACTCCAAAAGCGCATTTCTCTGGATTTAGCTTCATATTATACCTGCGTAAAATATCAAAAGCAGTAGAGAGATCCTGGAAATGGTCTTGTGCTTGTGTTGATTTTACCAACATATCATCAATAAAGACTTTCATCGTCTTTCCAAGATGTTCTTGGAACATTTTAGTCACTAACCTTTGATAGGTGGCTCCAGCGTTTTTCAAGCCAAAAGGCATAACTTTATAACAGTAAGTCCCCCTATTTGTAATGAAGGAAGTTTTTTCCTCATATGAGGGATTCATTTTAATCTGATTATAACCAAAATATGCGTCTAAGAAGCTCAATAATTCATCACCTACCATGGCATCAATCATTTGATCTATATGTGGCTATGGGAATGAATCTTTGGGGCATGCTTTATTTAAGTCAGTATAATCTACGCATACTCTCCATTTGCCATTCTTTTTAGGTACTACCACGTTGTTTGCTAGCCAGTTAGGGTACGTTACCTCTCGTATCGAACCAATCTTCAAGAGTTTCTGTACCTCTTCGTCGATCACTTGGTTCTTGAATGGTCCTTGATTTCTTTTTTTCTTTTCGAGCGGGCCTCAGTCTCGTGACTATATACACTTTCTGTTCAGTCTTTTGTTCAGATAATGGAATAGCTTCGAGCTCCTCCGTAGTTGTTTTGATATACTCATCTTCCTCCGGTTCATGAATGACTTCTGGTCTAGAATTTGCATCTGTGTGGTATAGTACACCTTCCGTGGTAACTTGATTCTCCTTCTCGTACGTATTTTCTTTCATACATGTTTCAGCAATAATACCTTCTGTACCTATTTGGGTAGTAATTTCTTCCATGCATGTTTGGGCGGCGTTCCCTGCTTGGGAGATTCCCTTATCTCGTGATTCTTCTACCTCTATTTTCTTGTTGTAGTGTACCACATAGTTTATATTTCTTGAGGTCTGTTGATTGCCTCTAATTTGTTGAATCCCCCATTCAGAGGGGAATTTAATTACTTGATGCAACGTGGAGGGTATTTCTTTCATGTGGTGGATCCATGGCCTTCCCACGATCACGTTATAATCCATGTCAGTATTGATGACTTGGAACCTGGTACTTTTGATCACCCCCTCAGCATAAGTGCTAAGCTCAATTTCTCTTTTTGTTATAACCATAGAATTATCAAACCCTGATATGGCTCGTGCCCTTGGGATTACTTGATTCCCCAGTATCATTTCTTCCATGACTCTTAGCAAAATGATATTGACTGAACTGCCTGGATCAATCAACACTCTTTTCACGTTAGTGTCATGAATAAGTAAAGATATTACCAGAGCATCGTTGTGAGGAAGCATTAATCCACTAATATCTGCATCATCGAAGGTTATATCGTTCCCTTCCATATTTTCACGAGCCCATTTTCCATGTGTAATTGTGAACTTTGTGGTTGTTTTGCAGACCACCCCGTTTACTTCTTCACTTCCGTGTATCACGTTGACGGTTCGTTTTGGAGAAGGAGGCTTTGGGGCCTGCATGTTCCTCATATATGCCTGTTTATCTTTATCACTAAACAACTCTGTTAAATAGCCCTGTTTCAATAAATTTTCTACTTCACCTTGTAAAAATTTGCAATCTACAGTTTTGTGCCCATGATCGTTATAGAATTCACACCAGCGATCTGGGTTCCTTCTATTTAGATTTTACCGCATCTCTTTGGGCTATTTAACCTTGTCTCCCATGTTCCTCAATATTGAGACAAGTTCGGTAGTACTCACATTAATTTTATGATACCCAATCTGAGTATTACCTCTAGGTCGTTTATCTCGATCTTTCCTGGATCTAGACGAGGATGAGACTACGTCTCTTCCTTGTGGTCTATAATCCGACCTAGTGCTTTCGAACCTGGGAAGAATATTGCATCCCGAGGGTCCTAAGTAAGGATCGTACATGTTTTTACCTGATCTTCTATCTGATTCAGGACGTCTAGATCTTGAATGATCTTCATCTCTCGAACGAGCAATGATATCTTCTTCTATTCTGAGTTTAGTGCTATACCTGTTATATACATCGTTCCATGTTGTAGCGGGGAATTCTCTTAGACTTTTCTTAAGTCGTCTCGTAGCTTCTGAGATTTTATCGTTTAGGTTGCTTGCAAATGCCATGGCTGCCCAATTATCAGGCACCCTGGGTAACTGCATTCTTTCTTGTTAACACCTGTCTAAAAACTCACAGAGTAGTTCTGTGTCTCCTCGTTTTATTTTGAATATGTGTTCCATTCTTTTCTCAACTTTTTGTGCACCAGAGTGTGCTTTTATAAATGAATCTGCAAGCTCAGCAAAAGAGTCAATAGAATTTTCAGGGAGAAGAGAATACCAGGTTAGGGATCCTTTTGGTAAGTGTTTCCCCAAATTTTTTGACAAGGACTGATTCAATCTCTTGTTTTTTACAAGGACTGATTCGATACGTGGGTCAGTTGTTCCATCATATTTGGGAACGTCATGCATTTTAAACTTCTTAGGTATAGGCAAGGGTGCCACACTTGGCTTCTAAGGTTGTTGAGAATACCTATCAACATCAATGCCTTTGATGATAGGTGGTACTCCAGGAATTTGTTTGAAGCGATCGTTCTGCTCTTTCATCTGTTTCTACATGGTTAGCAGTAAATTTTGTAATTCTGAGTTATTATATATACCTAGTCTCGTTTCGAGAGATTCATTAGGTGTATCTCTTCTTCCTGAGTTTTCCAACCTAGATTGAGGATTTTCCATGGAGATGGTATTATTGGGGGTGGCGTCGGCGGTGTAGGTAATGCTACCGGTAATCCTCTCGCAAATTATTGCAAAGCTTGGCTCACATGCTCTGCACTCATTTTCTTTACACGATCTTGTTCCACAGTTTGATCATTATCACCATTGTTGTTATTGGATCTTTCTGGGGATTGTTCCTTTGAACCACGTGGGGTTCCCGAAGGCAATGGAACTGGGGTTCCATTCCATTGTTGGTTGTTGTCGTTGGAGTTTGACATAGTTTAGAGGATATCACTTGAAAAGCAAACAAAGATTATCAGATTCCCGGTAACGGAACCAATTTTTTTAACCAAAGAATTATATCATTTGACTAAAGCTATTTGTAGGATGAACACGGGTTACTAATAATCAAGGAAATATAGAAAAATGAATAATAGACACTATTGCAGAAATATAGAAAATCGAAGTAAATTGAACTCGAGAATCAGATGCCTTTACAAGATGTATTCCCCTCCCTTATAAATGAGATTCCTTGATATAACGCACAAATCTTGCTATGGTTGCTCATGAATGACTAATTATGACATTAATGAGGTGTTACAAAGGATAACGGTAATTGGGGTACGGTTACATAATGTTTGAGTAATCAATTGTGGGTCCTTAAATCTCCCGTAGATTTATCTAGATTCATTATGATCGTGACTCTCCCCTATTTTGATCAGGTTGAGTTTCCCTTGGCTGATAAGCTCGAGGGTTTACTGAATCGTGCCTCTTTGTTCCGTACCTCTTCAAAGAATCACATCCAACTGTCATGTTTTCCTGTGTCCACGTGACTGGCTGAGTTGTCAAAAGTTGGCTTACGTGTGAAACTCTTTTTTTATCAATACAGTAGTTATTGGTGATTATGATGTGATGAGGATTCATGGTCGGATATGTGTGCCTAATGTGGATGGGCTTCGGGAGTTGATTCTTGAGGAGGCCCACAACTCGCGGTATTCCATCCATCTGGGTGCCGTGAAGATGTATCAGGATCTGAGGTAACATTATTGACGGAGGCGGATGAAAAAGGATATTATTGGATTTGTAGCTCGGTGTCTCAACTGCAGCAGGTCAACTATGAGCACCAGAGACCAGGAGGATTGCATCAGAGGTTCGACATTCCTGAGTGAAAGTGGGAGCAGATCACCATGGACTTTGTAGTTGGGCTCCCACGGACTTCGAGGAAGTTCGATTCTATTTGGGTTATTGTGGATCGGCTGACCAAGTCCGTGCACTTCATTCATGTTGGTATTACTTATACTTCGGAGCGATTAGCTGAGATTTATATTAGAAAAATTATTCGGCTGCATGGTGTTCCAGTTTCCATCATTTCTGACAGAGGTACTCAGTTCACATTGCAGTTTTGGAGGGCCATGCAGAGAGAGAGTTGGGTACTCAGGTTGAGTTGAGCATAACTCTTCATCCTCAGATGGGCCAGTAGTCTGAGTGCACTATTCAGTTATTGGAGGACATGTTGCGTGCTTGTGTTATTGATTTTAGGGGTTCGTGGGACCAACTTCTGCCACTCGCAGAGTTTGCGTATAATAATAGTTATCAGTCGAGTATTCAGATGGATCCATATAAGGCGTTGTATTGGAGGAGGTGTAGATCTCCGGTTGGTTGGTTTGAGCCGGGTGAGGCTAGGCTCTTGGGTACGAATTTGGTACAGGACGCGTTAGATAAGGTGAAGTCGATTCAGAAGTGGCTTCGCATAGAGCAGTCTAAGTAGAAGAGTTATGCAGACAAGAAGGTCTGTGATATATCTTTCATTGTTGGGGAGAAGTTTCTACTGAAGGTTTCACCCATGAAGGGTGTTATGCGGTTTTAGAAGTGGGGCAAGCTAAGTCCCCTGTTCATTGGACCTTTTGAGGTGCTTCAGAGAGTAGGGGAGGTGGCTTATAGACTTTCTTTGCCACCCAGCTTATCGAGTGTTCATCCAATCTTTCACGTTTCCATACTTCAGAAGTATGTTGGTGACCCGTCTCATGTTTTGGACTTCAATTCGGTTCAGTTAGAGGGTGATATGTGCTATGAGGTGGATCCAGTAGCTATTTTGGGTCGTCAGGTCCAAAGGCTGAGGTCAAAGGATATAGCTTCAGTTTAGGTGCTATAGTGAGGGCAGCCGGTAGAGGAGGCCATCTGGGAGACCGAGCGGGAGATGCAGAGCAGATATCCATGCCTATTTGAGACTCCAGGTATGTTTCTAGACCCATTCGAGGATGAACATTTGTTTAAGAGGGGGAGGATGTAATGACCCGGCCGGTCATTCCGAGAGTTTAGCCCTGTTATCCCCATTTCTGCTTCATTCTTGTATGGTTCAGCTCGGAGTGATTCTCGATAGAAATGTGACACTTAGTCTCTTTAGTTGGTGATTTTAGTTGGAAAAGTCAACTGAAAGTTGACTTATAGGTAAATGATCTCAGAATTTGGTTTTTATGGTTCGGATAGCTTCGTTAGGTGATTTGGGACTTAGAAGTATGTTCAGAACGTTATTCAGAGGTCCATGGTAGAATTAGGCTTGAATTGGAAAATTTTGATACTTGGCGATTTCCGGTCAGCAGTGGAAAATTAGCAATCGGGGTCGGAATGGAATTTCGGAAGTTGGGATAGGTTCGAAGTGTCATTTGGCATATGAGTGCAAAATTTCAGGTCATTCAGACGTGGTTTGGTTGGTTTCGGCATTGTTGGCGAATTTCTGAAGTTTAGAAATCCTTAGGCTGGAATTTTGAGTTGATTTGGTGTTTTTATGTTGTTTTGAGTGTTCCGAGGGTTCGAGTTAGTTCGGGTGATGATATATGACGTGTTGGTATATTTGGTTGAGGCCTCGAGGGGCTCGGGATTTATTTCGGATGGTTAGCAGAGAGTTTTGAACATGGAAGAGCAGCTGGAACTACTGGTGCTGTCATAACCGCACCTGCGGAGTTCAAACTACAGGTACGAGGCCGTAGAAGCGCAAGGTCAGCCGCAGGTGCGGCCATTGGCGAGAAGGTCAGGAGCCGCAGGTGCGTCTAAGGGACCGCACTTGCATGATCGCAGATACGGGGTTTTGACCGCAAAATCGATTTTTGAGGCTTAAGTGAAAACTTCACCTGCGATGGATTATCCGCAGGTACAGCATCGCAGGTGCGTCTTTTAGTGTCG
This sequence comes from Nicotiana paniculata, assembly GCA_005239505.1. Classification (NCBI taxonomy): domain Eukaryota; kingdom Viridiplantae; phylum Streptophyta; class Magnoliopsida; order Solanales; family Solanaceae; genus Nicotiana; species Nicotiana paniculata. The sequence goes on from MDKI01011085.1 coordinate 14,087, forward strand.
CAGGTGCGAGAGTTCTGGGCAGAACTTATATAAGGTTGCCTTCGCGAATTTTCACTCATTTCTTTACCATTTTTGGACGGGTTTGGAACTTATAGCAGTAATTTCAAGAGGGAATCGAAGGTTATCAATTGGGTAAGTTACTTGGGCTTCATTTCTTGTGTTTATGATGATTTTCTACTGTTTAATCATGAAATGGTGGAAATTAAGGAAGAAATTTGGGGGATTAGGGCTTGAAATTGGAGAGTTTAATGTTAGGATTTGAGGGGTCATTTGTCGTCGTATTTTTATGTATGGACTCGTGAGAGTATAAGGATTCTTGTTATGCGATTCTTATCAGATTCTAAGACATGGGCTCGGGGGTTTCTTTTGGCCAATTTCAAATTTTTTGATGTAAATTGATTGTTTTCGTGTGGGCTTTAGGGTATATTGATGATATGAATCTCATTTTGAATAGATTCTGGATGATTTGAGGCCGAGTCGAGCGGCAAGGGCATCGTAGAGTAGATTTTTATCCGGTTTGAGGTAAGTAATGATTGTAAATCTTGTCCTGAGGGTATGAAACCTCGAATTTCACATCGTTTCACTATTTTTAAGTGGCGCACATGAGGTGTGACGAGTATGTGGCATGCACTGGTTGAGATTGTGACTTGGTTCATCCCATAGAAATTATTAAGTTGCGTATTTGACTGAAAGCTATATGAGATTTTGTGTTTTTAGAAAGTATTTCTATGTTTTGGGTTGAATGTCGTATTTGGGCCTCGTGCCAAGTTGTTTGGACCCTTAGGGGATTTTACTACTATTTCCTCACTGTTTTGATTTGAAAGTTACACTCAGTCACGATTTTTACCCGTTTACTGTTTAATTGAGTTTCATTACTCTACTTTGATGCATATGAAAGATCTTTTAGGATGAGTTCCCTGTTTTTACTGAAATAACCAAATGGCTTGTGAGGTTTATGACTGAGTGAGGCCGAGGGCCTGATTTGTGAGGATATGATATGGGATCGGGCTGCACACCGCAACATGTTATTGATAGGCCGAGTGCTAGAGTGATTGATGCCATGATTTGGCTTGTTATAGCGCTTGGCCTGAAGGAGCCCCTCTGGAGTCTGTACACCCCCAGTGAGCGTACGTACCTACTGAGTGCGAGTGACGAGTGATTGGAGGCATGAGTGGCTGTGAGGTTGCCCGAGGGGCTGATTATGAGTGGTTGTGAGGTTTGCCTCAGGGGATGATGTAGAGTGATGTTATGCCCGAGGGGCAGTTTATAATACATGTTTTTGCTCGAGAAGCTATTTATGATTTTTATCATGTTCACTCTGAACTTCCAGAATTTCTGTTGAAACTGTTGGAAAAATACTTTCAAATGATTTTTACTGAAATCAGCTTTTAAGCGTGATGATTTTACATATGTATTGTTGGGAAGAAGAGCTGTATTTACTGTGAATTTATTGCTCGGACCTTATTTTCTTTTATTACTTACTCAGTTGGCGTAATCACATTACTCCATGCACCTTGTGTGCAGATTCCGGTGCTAGGGCATACGGGTGAGAGCTGATTTTACTTGTCTCAGAGATTTACGGAGATTTTCAAGGTAGTTGCACGACGTCCGCAGCCTTGCCTTCTCCTTCTTGCTTTTGTAGCGTTTATTTTTCCCAGACTTGTATTTTCCTTAGATGCTCATGACTAGTGACTCTGGGATTTTGGGTTGTATTTAAATGTTTGGTATACCCTTACTTGCTTTGAAATGCTTAAATGGAAATTTTTGTGAAATATCGGATTAGTAATGAATTGAATGAAAGGTTTCTTTATGTTATAAGTAGTAAATTGGTTTGCCTAGTATCACGACAGGAGCCATCAAGACCGGTGGGTTTTGGGGTCGTGACAAGTTGGTATCAGAGCTCTAGGTTGCATAGGACTCACCAGTCATGAGAAGGTTTAGTAGAGTCTTACGGATCGGTACAGAGACGTCTGTACTTATCTTCGAGAGGCTGTAGAACCCTTAGGAAAAATCTCACATTCTTGAATTTTTGTCGTGCGAATTTTTTGATTCTGGTAACTAAACTTCTGTTGTTTCATTCTCTCAATGATCGTGAGGACACGTGCTACCGGACAGGGCGATCAGCCATCAGTGGTACGCATGAGGGGTTGAGGCTGCAGTCATGGTCATGGTAGAGGTAAAGGTGCATCCCGCGCAGCTGCCAGGGCGGCACCCATAGACCCGCCTGTTATTCCAGGTCAGATCCCAACAATAGATTTTCCAGTGGGACCAGCTCAGGCACCAGTTGTGCCTATTGTTATTCGAGTCTTCACGAGACCTTGGCCTAGATTTTGACCGCATGCACTAGTCATTCTCAGGTGGTTGTTGTTTCTACTTCAGCAGCTACTTCTCAGGCTGGGGGAGGCACTCAGACTCCTGCTGCCCGTACACTTGAGAAGGTTATTCAGGGACTTCAGACACCGGGGCAGCTTCTACCCAGCCGGTTGCACCTGTTCAGGATTGTGTGATTCATGTCATGCCAGATGGCGAGCAGCGCAGGTTGGAGAGATTTGGTAGACTTCAGTCTTCGACTTTCAGCGGCGCAGAGGGTGAGGACGCCTAGGGTTTCTTAGACAGGTGTCAGAGGATTATGTGCACAACGGGTATATTGGAGACCAGTGGGGTCTCGTTCACTACCTTTACTTGGTGGGAGGCTTATGAGAGGCGTAGGCATGTTGGTGCAACACCCCTTACCTGGCAGCAGTTTTCCACTCTCTTCCTAGAGAAGTATGTCCCACAGTTTCGAAGAGAGGAGCTGTGCAGGCAGTTTGAGCGATTGCGTCAGGGTGATATGACAGTGACGCAGTATGAGATGAGATTTTCAGAGCATGCCCACCATGCTATTTGGTTGGTCCCTACAGATAGAGATAGGATTAGGAGGTTCGTGGATGGCCTCACATATCAGCTTTGTATACTTATGACTAGAGAGAGAGTATTGGGTGCTACTTTTGAGCAGGTTGTTGATATTGCCCGAGAGATTGATTCAGTTCATTGCCAGGAGCGAGATGAAAGGGAGTCCAAGAGGCCTCGAGGATCTAGTAGTTTTGGTAGTGTTCCTTCAGGAGGATAGTTCCAGCATGGTAGAGGTCGTCCATTCAGGGAGGCTCAGCCTGAACCGCTCAGGTTATCGTGGGGGATCATCTGTTCATAGTCCTCACAGTTCTCATCAGGGGAACCCATCATTTATTGCCCTCCCAGACTAGAGTTCATCTCGTGCATCATCAGTTCAGGGTTCCTCCACGCCAGGTTCTTCTATTAGTTATCCCGGTGTTAAGGGTTCCCTTCAGCCCTTGTCCCCCGCACCAGGGAGTTGTTTCGAGTGTGGAGATTTTGGGCACGTGTGGAGGCGGTGTCCTCGTTGTCATGGTGGCTCACCTCAACAGAGGGGCCATTCCTCGACTTCAGCTCCAGTTACTTCACCACCCGCCCAGCCAGCTAGGGGTGGGGGTCAGGCAGCTAGAGGCCGCCCTAGAGGGGGAGGTCGATCAGGTAGAGGCCAGGCCCGTTTTTATGCAATTCCATCCAGACCAGATGATATGGCCTTAGATGCAGTGATTACATGTATTGTTTTGGTTTTTCACCGAGATGCTTTGGTCTTATTTGATCCTGGCTCCACATATTCATATGTTTCGTCATATTTAGCTCATTTTCTGGATATGCCACGCAAGTCCTTAATTACATATGTTCATGTGTTGACTCCGGTGGGCGATACTGTTATTGTGGACCGCGTGTATCGGTCGTGTGTGGTATCTATTAGGGGGTCTGGATACCCGAGTGGATCTGCTATTTATTAGCATGGTTGACTTTGATGTGATATTAGGCATGGATTGGCTATCTCTATGTCGTGCCGTTCTAGATTGTAATGCTAAGACCGTGACCTTAGCGATGCCAGGATTCCCGAGAGTCGAGTGGTGAGGTTCTATTGAATATGTGGTGAGTAGGGTGATTTCATACCTGCAGGCCCATCGTATGGTAGAGAAAGGGTGTTTATCTTATTTGGCTTTTGTAAGGGATGTAAGTGCTGAGACTCCCACTATTGATTCTTTTCTTGTAGTCCGTGATTTTTCGGACGTGTTTCCTACAGATTTGCCGGGCATGCGCCTGACAGGGATATTTATTTTGGTATTGATCTGGTGCCCGACACTCATTCTATTTCTATTCCACCGCATCGTATGGCACCGACGGAGTTGAAGGAATTGAAAAAGCAGCTTCAGGAACTCCTATATAAGGGGTTCATTCGGCCTAGTGTGTCTCCTTGTAGCGCACCAGAGTTATTTGTGAAGAAGAAGGATGGTTCCATGTGAATGTGTATTGACTACAGACAGCTGAACAAGGTTACAGTCAAGAATAAGTATCCTTTGCCTCATATTGATGATTTGTTTGACCAGCTTCAGGGAGCGAAGGTGTTATCTAAAATTGATTTGAGATTCGGGTACCATCAACTAAAGATTCGGGATTCAGATATTCCCAAGACGGCTTTCAGGACCCGTTATGGCCATTATGAGTTCTTGGTGATGTCGTTTGGGTTGACTAACGCCCCAACAACGTTCATGCATATGATGAACAATGTATTTCAGCCATACTTGGATTCCTTCATTATTGTGTTCATGGTGACATCCTGGATGTATTCTCGTAGCCTGGAGGAGATTGCTCACCATTTAAGAGTCGTATTGCAGAGATTAAGGGAGGAGAAGCTTTATGCAAAGTTCTACAAGTGTGAGTTTTGGCTTGGCTCAGTAGCTTTCTTGGGGAACATGGTGTCCAGTGAGGGTATTCAGGTAGATCCGAAGAATATAGAGGCGGTGCAGACTTGGGCCAGACCATCCTCAACTACAGATATTAGGAGCTTCCTTGGTTTGGCGGGGTATTAACGTCGCTTTGTGGAGGGGTTTTCTTCTATTGCTTTGCCCTTGACCAAATTGACTCAGAAGGGTGCTCCATTCAGGTGGTCTGATGAGTGTGAGGAGAGCATTCAAAAGCTCAAGGCTTCTTTGACCACAACTCTAGTTTTAGTATTACCATCAGCTTCAGGTTCTTATACCGTGTATTGTGATGCCTTGAGGATAGGAATTAGTTGTATATTGATGCAGGAGTGTAGGGTGATTGACTACGCCTCGCATCAGTTGAAGACTCATGAGAAGAATTATCCGGTGCATGATCTCGTGCTAGCAACCATTGTTCACGCCTTGAAGATTTGGCGTCATTATCTGTAATGGGTTCATTGTGAGGTTTTTACTGATCACTGTAGTCTACAGCATCTGTTTAAGTAGAAGGATTTGAATTTGCGTCAGCGGAGATGGTTAGAACTTCTCAAGGACTATGATATAACTATTCTATACCATTCGGGGAAAGCCAATGTAGTGGTCGATGCCTTGAGTCGCCGAGCAGAGAGTTTGGGCAATCTAGCATATCTTCCAGCAGCAGAGAGACCTTTAGCACTTGATGTTCAGGCCTTAGCGGGCCAGTTTGTGAGATTGGATTTATCAGAGCCCAACCGGGTATTGGCTTGCGTAGCCTCTATGTCTTCTCTTTATGACAGTATCAGAGAGTGCCAGTATGATGACCCATACTTGCTCGTTCTTCAGGATAGGGTCCGGCGAGGTGATGCCAGGGATGTAGTTGTTTAACCAAAGAATTATATCCTTTGACTAACGATATTTCTAGGATGAACACGGGTTACTGATAATCAAGGAAATATAAAAATTGAATAATAGACAATATTGCAGAAATATAGAAAATCGAAGTAAATTGAATTCGAGAATCACATGCCTTTACAAGTTGTATTCCCCTCCCTTATATAGGAGATTCCTTGATATAACGTACAACTCTTGCTATGGTTGCTTATTAATGACTAATTATGACATTAATGAGGCATTAAAAAGGATAACGGTAATTGGGGTACGGTTACATAACGTTCGAGTAATCAACTGTGGGTCCTTGAATCTACCCGTAGCTTTGTCTAGATTCATTCTGACCGTGCCTCTCCCATGTTTTGATCAGGTTGAGTTTCCCGTGGCTGATAAGCTCGAGGGTTTACTAAATCGTTCCTCTTTGTTCCGTACCTCTTTAAAGAATCACATCCGCTGTCGTATTTTCCTGTGTCCACGTGACTGGATGAGTTGTCAAAAGCTGACTTTCTTGTGAAACTCTTTTTTTACCAATACAGTAGTTATTGGTGATGATGGTATGACGAGGATTCATGGTCGGATATGTGTACCTAATGTGGATGGGCTTCGGGAGTTGATTCTTGAGGAGGCCCACAGCTCGCGGTATTCTATCCATCTGGGTGTCGTGAAGATGTATCAGGATCTGAGGCAAAATTATTGGTGGGCCGGATGAAAAAAGATATTTTTGGATTTATAGCTCGGTGTCTCAACTGCCAGTAGGTCAAGTATGAGCACCAGAGACAAGGCGAATTGCATCAAAGGCTGGATATTCCTGAGTGGAAGTGGGAGCGGATCACCATGGACTTTGTAGTGGGGCTCCCATGGACTTCGAGGAAGTTCGATTCTATTTGGGTTATTGTGGGTCGGCTGACCAAGTCCCCGCACTTCATTCCTATTGGTACTACTTATACTTCGGATCGATTAGCTGAGATTTATATTCGGGATATTGTTCGGCTGCATGGTGTTCCAGTTTCCATCATTTCTGATAGAGGTACTCAGTTCACATTGCAGTTTTGGAGGGCCATGCAGAGAGAGTTGGGTACTCAGGTTGAGTTGAGCACAACTTTTCATCCTCAGACGGATGGGTAGTCTAAGCGCACTATTAAGATACAGGAGGACATGTTGCGTGCTTGTGTTATTGATTTTGGGGGTTCGTGGGACCAACTTCTTCCACTCGCGTAGTTTGCATATAATAATAGTTATCAGTCGAGTGTTCAGATGGATCCATATGCGGCGTTGTATGGGAGGAGGTGTAGATCTCTGGTTTGTTGGTTTGAGCCGGGTAAGGCTAGGATCTTGTGTACGTATTTGGTACAGGACGCGTTAGATAATGTGAAGTTGATTCAAAAGTGGCTTTGCAAGACGCAGTCTAGGTAGAAGAGTTATGCAGACAAGAAGGTCCGTGATGTATCTTTCATGGTTGGGAGAAGGTTCTACTGAAGGTTTCACCCATGAAGGGTGTTATGCGGTTTGGGAAGAGGGTCAAGCTGAGTCTCCGGTTCATTGGAACTTTTGAGGTGCTTCAGAGAGTAGGGGAGGTGGCTTATAGACTTGCTTTGCCAGCCAGCTTATCGAGTGTTCATCTAGTGATTCACGTTTCCATGCTTCAGAAGTATGTTGGTGACCCGTCTCATGTTTTGGACTTCAATTCGGTTCAGCTAGAGGGTGATATGTCTTATGAGGTGGAGCCAGTAGCTATCTTGGGTCGTCAGGTCCAAAGGCTGAGGTCAAAGGATATAGCTTCAGTTAAGGTGCAATAGTGAGGGCAGCCAGTAGAGGAGGCCATCTGGGAGACTGAGCGGGAGATGCGGAGCACATATCCACGCCTATTTGAGACTCCAGGTATGTTTCTAGACCCGTTCGAGGACGAACGTTTGTTTAAGAGGGGGAGGATGTAATGACTCAGCATTTCTGCTTCATTCTTGTATGGTTCAGCTCTTTTATGTTGCGTTGGGTTTATTGGTTCGGGTTCAGAGTGATTGTCAATAGAAATGAGACACTTAGTCTCTTAAGTTGGTGATTTAGTTGGAAAAGTCAACTGAAAGTTGACTTATAGGTAAATGAATTCAGTATTTGGTTTTTATGGTCCGGATAGCTTCGTTAGATGATTTGGGACTAGAAGTATGTTCGGAATGTTATTCGGAGGTCCACGGTAGAATTAATCTTGAATTGGAGAAATTGGATACTTGGCGATTTTCGATAAGCAGTGGAAAATTAGCAATCGGGGTCTGAATGAAATTTCGGAAGTTGGGATAGGTTCGTAGTGTCATTTGGGATATGAGTGCAAAATTTCAGGTCATTCGGACATGGTTTGGTTCGTTTCGGCATCATTGGCGAATTTCTGAAGTTTAGAAATCCTTAGGCTTGAATTTGAGTTGATTTGGTGTTTTGATGTTGTTTTGAGTGTTCCGAGGGTTCGACTTAGTTCGAGTGATGATATATGACGTGTTGGTATATTTGGTTGATGCCCCGAGGGGCTCAGGATTAATTTCGGATGGTTAGCTGAGAGTGTTGAACATGGAAGAGCAGCTGGAACTGTTGGTGCTGTCATAACCGCACCTACAGAGTTCGACTGCAGGTGCGAGGCCGCAGAAGCGCAAGGTCAGCCGCTGGCGTGGCCATTGGCGAGAAGGTCAGGAGCCGCAGGTGCGTGTAAGGGACCGCACCTGCATGATCGCAGATACGAGGTTTTGACCGTAGAAGCGGTTTTCGAGGCTTCAGTGAAAACTGCACCTGCAATGGATTTTCCGCAGGTGCAGCGTCGCAGGTGCGTCTTTTAGTGTCGCAGGTGCGATAGTTCTGGGCAGAACCTATATAAGGTTGCCTTCGCGAATTTTCACTCATTTCTTCACCATTTTTGGACGGGTTTGGAACTTTGAGTAGTGATTTCAAGAGGGAATCGAAGGTTATCAATTGGGTAAGCTACTTGGACTTCATTTCTTGTGTTTATGATGATTTTTCTACCGCTTAATCATGAAAATGGTGGGAATTAATGAAGAAATTTGGGGGATTAGGGCTTGAAATTGGAGAGCTTAATGTGAGGATTTGAGGGGTCATTTGTCTTCGGATTTTGATGTATTTCGTATGTACGGACTCGTGAGAGTATAAGGATTCTTGTTTTGCGATTTTTATCAGTTTGAGACATGGGCCCGGGGTTGCTTTTGGCCAATTTCAGAATTTTTGATGTAAATTGATTTTTTTCGCGTGGGATTTAGGGTATATTGATGATATGAATCTCATTTTGAAAAGATTCGGGACGATTTGAGGCTGAGTCGAGCGGTAAGGGCATCGCAGAGTAGATTTTTATCCAATTTGAGGTAAGTGATGATTGTAAATCTTGTCCTGAGGGTATGAAACCCCGGATTTCACATCGTTTCACTATTTTTAAGTGGAACACATAATGTGTGACGAGTGTGTGGCGTGCACTGTTGGAAATTGTGACATGGTCCGTCCCATAGAAACTATTAAGTTGCGTATTTGACTGAAAGCTATATGACATTTTGTGTTTTTAGAAAGTATTTCTATGTTTTAGGTTGAATGTCGTATTTGGGCCTCGTGCCAAGTTGTTTTGACCCTTAGGGGCTTTTACTACCATTTCTTCATTTTTTTGATTTGAAAGTTACACTCAGTCATGATTTTTACCCGTTTACTGTTTAATTGAGTTTCATTACTCCACTTTGATGCATATGAAAGATGTTTTAGGATGAGTTCCCTGTTTTTACTGAAATGCCCGAATGGATTGTGAGGTTTATGACTGAGTGAGGCCGAGGGCCTGATTTGTGAGGATATGATATGGGATCGGGCTGCATGCCGCAACATGTTATTGATAGGCAGAATGCCAGATTGATTGATGCCATGATTTGGCTTGTTATAGCGCTTGGGCTGAAGGAGCCCCTCCGGAGTCTGTACACCCCCTGTGAGCGCAGATACCTACTGAGTGCGAGTGTCAAGTGCCGAGTGACGAGTGATTGGAGACATGAGTGCCTGTGAGGTTGCCCGAGGGGCTGATTATGAGTGGTTGTAAGGTTTTGCCTGAGGGACTGATGTTGAGTGATGTTATGCCCGAGGGGTAGTTTATAATACATGTTTTTGCCCGAGAGGCTATTTATGATTTTTATCACGTTCACTCTGAACTTCCAGAATTTCTGTTGAAACTATTGGAAAAATACTTTCAAATGATTTTTACTGAAATCGGCTTTTAAGCGTGATGATTTGACATATGTACTGTTGGGAAGAAGAGCTGTATTTACTGTGAATTTATTGCTTGTACCTTATTTACTTTTATTACTTACTGAGTTGGCGTACTCACATTACTCCCTGCACCTTGTGTGCAAATTCAGGTGCTAGGGAATACGAGTGAGAGTTGATTTTACCTGTCTCAGAGATTTATGGAGATTTTCGAGGTAGTTGCATGGCGTCCGCAGCCTTGCCTTCTCCTTCTTGCTTTTGTAGCGTTTATTTTTCCCATACTTGTATTTTCCTTAGATGTTCATGACTAGCGACTCCGGACTTTTTGAGTTGTATTTAAATGTTTGTTATACCTTTGCTTTGAAATGTTTAAATGGAAATTTTTATAAAATATCAGATTAGTAATGAACTGAACGAAACGTTTCTTTATGTTATAAGTAGTAAATTGGCTGACGTAGTATCACGATAAGTGTTATCATGGTCGGAGGGTTTTAGGGTCGAGACACTACTGCTGGCCAAAAGTACTTTTCTGTCTTGATAAAAAAATTAAACTTTTTTAAAAGTACTTTTTTGAGGAAAAAAAATATTTTTGACTTCCCATAATCTTGGCCAAAAAGCTCTAAAAATATTTAAAAAGAAGATCTGAAAAGGTCAAAAGAAGTTCATCCACGTTTTTCGATGCTGGCCATGTCAGATGTCATATGAAAAGTTCTTCCGACAAGCTTACCAACAGCATCACATTAGTTCCCCTTTTTTTTAACTTTATATTTTGATTTTTCTTTTTTCGCTTTTATTTTATTTAATAATGGCCAATTTTTTATTTTTTATTTTTTTCTTTTTTTTTTCTTTTTCCTTTGCTTTTTAATACGATTTAGTTATTGCAACTCTACCTATTATAATTTTTTCTTTTTTCCTTCATTCAATTTTAGTGTTATCACTTTTTTGGTTTTTTCCCCTCTTTTTTTAATTGAATAATGTTAGAATATTACTTTTTTATTTTGTATTTAAGCATAAATATAATATTATTATTTGCTAAATTCTAGGAGTTGAAGATTAATTTTTTCCCTATTGATTATTATTCGAATATTAGTTGATGATTTTTTTTTACCTTAATTATATTTTTATAATATTTTATATGGTAGTTATTTATTTGTACACAAAATTAATTAATAAAATATAACATAAAATAGCACAACATGCTATTTAAGAATATTTATACCAACAGTAGATTATGGTATAGCAAAAGTTGAATTATGGTATATTTTTATTTATGTTAAAATATTTATATTAACAGTTGAATCATGATATACTTTGGCTATGTTAAATGATATTCTCAATATTCTTGGTATACTATACGATTACTGTTGAATCATGGTATAGTTTATTTAAGTATGTTAAATGGTATTCCTAATATTTTTAGTATACTATATAGTATACTATGATTTTGTTATCTTGGTATACTGTGAATTGCTGGTATATTAAATAGTATTCATATATGCTTGGTAACTATGTATTATACCATGATTAGAATTGATGCATTTCTTTTATTTTTTTTGCATTTATTTGCATGTTCATGCATATTTAGAAAAATTGTAAATCATATTAAAAAATCATCAAAAATACTTTTATCTTGCATTTAGTGCAATTAATTGCATTTAAGAATTAATCATAGGTTAAAAGGATGATTAAAACAAAAAAAACAAAAAAATATACATTAGCTTTAATCAATTCACCACTATTGTTGTGACAGCTCTGGCGACTCTGCTGGGGATCGAACCCAGAATCTCTGGTTCAGCGTTCAGAATTCGAGCTTAGAATAACTGTTATGCTTGGTTTTCTTGTGATTGTATGATATTACATATTTGGGCCTAATGTGCTAATTACGGCTCTTTACTGCTTTAATATTGTTTGAACTGTATATAAAACTGTTATGAAACCCTTCTTCTCTCTAAGTCTTCTAAATCTTCTAGGAAGTGCACTCTGGTGTGACTTCTTTTCTGTTAGCGTCATACCCTAATTTAGAACGAGGATTAGGTCAGTTACAAAGTCGGATGGCCTTTTGGTTACCGGTACGTTGCCCCCCTCGGCTCAAGTTGTCCGCTCGGGTAAGCCATGTAACGACCCGATCGGTCGTTTTGAGCTCTAGCGCGTCGTTCAGCGGTTTGAAGTCATGAGCAGCTCCATTTCAGGTATTACGACTCGTGGGAATGGTCGGAGTTGAATTTCGGGAAGTTCGGAGTCAAATTGGAAAGAAAATTCTCATTTCAAAAGCCTTAAGTTGGAGAAATTGACTAAGATTAGAATTTTGAGTAAACGACCTTGGAATCAGGATATGAAGGTTCCAGCAGGTTCGTATGATGATTTCGGACTTGGGCGTATGTCCGGATCGGGCTTTGGATAACCCGTGAGCGTTTTAGCGTATATTATGGAAGTCAGCATTTTGAAGAAATTTCCTAAGTTTGGCTTGAAGTGCATTTCAGTGTTATTGATGTCCATTCGGGATTCCGAGCCTGGGAATAGCTCCGTATGGTGGTTCTGGAGTTGGGAGCATGATCGGAAGCGAATTCGAATGTCCGTAGGTTATTTTGAAGTCATCTGGCTAAAGATAAAAATTTGAAGGTTTTTGAGAAATCCGACCGGAAGTGGAAATTTGGATATCGGGGTCGGAAGGTGATTCCGGAAGTTGGAGCAGGTCCGTAATGTTGAATATGACTTGTGTGCAAAATTTGGGATCAATCGAACGTGATTTGATAGGTTTCGGCATCAGAGGTGGAAGTTTGAAATTTCAAGTTCATTAAGTTTGAGTTTGAGTGCGATTCATGATTTCGGCGTTGTTTGATGTGATTTGAGGCCTCGAGCAAGTCCGTGGGATGTTATGGGACTGAGTCGTGTGACTTGGACGGGGTCCCGGGGGCCTCGGGTGTGTTTTGGGGTGAGTTCGGGTCATTTTTCTCTGTTTTGCTGTTGTTGTTTTCTGGTGTCATTGATGTGCTATGCGATCGCGGTCCATGGTGTGGGATCGCGAAGGAGGAAATTGGAGGGCTTGATTTTTGGTCTATGCGATCGCAGGGAGTGCAATGCAATCGCGAAGAAGGAAAAGTTGAGGCCATAGGTTGAAGGCTTATGCGATCATGGGGTTGGAGTTGCGATCCCACAGTGTGCGTTTGGAGGCTGTGATACGTTTGGCATGTGCGAACGAGGGTGCTAGCATGCGAACGCACAGAAGGAATTAGGGAGGCAACATAATTAGCCTATGCGATCGCATAGGAGGATCGCCTTGGCAGTGTTATGTTTTAAACGGGAATTTTGCCATTTCTCTCATATTTCTCTTGGTGTGGGCGATTTTTGGAGAGCTTCCAGAGAGGGATTTCGTCATCTATGTCAAGGTAAGTTGTTTCTACTCATTCCAAGTTAAATACAAGGCTTATGCATGGATTTGAACATGAAAAGTAGTGGAAAAATTGGGAATTTTGAAGAAAACCTAGAAATTGTATTTTTGGATTTCTACCCCGAATTTGAGCATGGAATTTAGAGTAAATTGTATATTTGAGCTAGTAAGGCTATGGGTAGGGTATATCTTCGAGAAATTTCGAAATTCGGGCACGTGAGCCCGAGGGCATTTTGGTCAATTCACTAAGCGGAGTTGGGAAATTATATAATTTGAATTGTTACAAATATTAGAGTATATTTTCATTGGTT